>JAVTVY010051471.1:0-25868 GCA_036873755.1 Hanleya hanleyi | reverse complement strand
CCAGATTTAAGAAGAATCTGACGAGCGGTTCCCAAGTTATTACCCGGAAACAAATCTGGTATTTCACCACCAAGTGGCACCACCTGTAAGTAAAAGTGAGCGAAACGCAATCATGCATGCTAAATTTGAGGAGATTCCGATGAGCAGTTCTCAAGTTAATAGCTGAAAACAAATTTTGATTTTAACACCTGATGGCGCCACCTATAGGCGCAAGTGGGCGAAATGCAATCTCAAGCGACATCTTAGGTCATGTTATTACCCGGAGACAAATTTTGGATTTTGCCACCAGGTGGCACCACCTGTAAGTGCAAGTGAGTGAAAGGCAATGCCATGCAACATCTCCCGGCATGGTACATGTAAATGCATGCTAAATTTGAGAAGAATCCGATGAGCATGCAGTTCTCAAGTTATTGGCCAAAAACAAATCTCAGATCAGGTGGCGTCACTTTCTGAGCAGAAGCGGATAACGCACTCCCAAGCAACATCTCGTGGCAAGGTACAATGTATATGCATGCCTAATTTGGGAAGAATTTGATGAGCAGTGCTCAAGTTATTACCCGGAAACCAAATTTCGAGCAACATTTCAAAGCGTTTCAAAGTTATTGCTTGCAGCAGAAAAGAGCGGAAAGAACCCTAATGGTGCCACCAACAGGCAGATCTTTCTGAAACGCAATACCAATCAACATCTTGTCACAAGGAATGCATATGCAACTAGTACACTGAACTAGATACAGTCGATCGAATACGATTGGAGGCATGCCTTTTGCATCTTTAGTAAAGGAAACATTCATAATTTGTGAAGAAAGTAAAAACGTAAAACTTAGGGAAAACATCATTAACATGGCCCCATAAGATAACTTGAGGGTATCCACATACCAAATTTAAAAGAATCCATTAAGGTCCAACAATTACTGTCCGGAAATGCAATTTTACCTTGGCCCTCAGGTAGCACCATGTATAGGCAGATAGGCATAAAAAATAATCCCAAACGAGATCTTGAAGCAAGATCCCTTGACATGGGAAACAGAAAATGTTAACTTGGCCTACAGGTGGTGCCACCTATGAGCAGATCGACAAGAAAAACAATACCAAGTGAAACCTTCAGGTAAGGTACATGTATACCAAGTTCATTATTAAGTATTAAAAAGTTATTGTCTGGAAACAATTTTAAATTTACCCCCAGGTGGCACCACCTATAAGTGGGTCGGCATGAAAAAAAATGCCAAACGAGAAATTGAGGCGAGGTACCTACACACCAAATTTGAAATGAATCGGTTCAGGTTTTTAAAAGTTATTGTCTGGAAACACTTAACTTAGCTTTCAGGTAGTTCCCCTATCAACATGAAAAACATTCTCAAGCCAGATCTTGAGACAAGGTACCACCACACCAAATTCGGAAAGAATGCTTAAGGTTTTCAAAAGTTATTGTCTGCAGATGCAATTTAATTTGGCCCAAGGTGGCGCCACCCAGAAGCGGATTGGCAAGAAAAACAATTCCAAGCAAAAATATATACATGTAGACAAGGGATCCATTTACCAAAAACAAAAACATGGGTCTGTGCCTGATAAATTGAAATCTTTTGGGGTTGCAATTATCCCAATATTGCAGACAACACACAAATTTCAGCTTCTGCCAAGATATATTGGAGATATATACATGTATGCTCAACCACAATATATGAGGGTCGGGCGAGGGCTAGTTTGGGAGATAGAGGGTGTGGCTCGGCGCCCTGGGGATGGGGACATGCTCTTCTTGAGGGTAGTGGTAGGTGTGCTGACATGAAAGCCATAGAAAGCTCCCTGTACATGAAACAACCACACTGACAACAATTTTGCACCCAATTCACTGTTTTTGGGGCAATTTCATACTTCAGGACCTATGTTGTCTGCTTTGGAATGTAACATATAATATAGCCATTTTCCTGGTTCAAATCGGTTATGGACTGAGATCCAGCTTGGACAAATAAATATATCCCATTCACTTAGGTTTAAACAAAGGGCCATAACTTTTGAAAATATAACCAAAAACAGAGTAACTTCACGCTGCATACCTATGGGTCACTGACCACATATCATGTAAATTTCATACTTGTTCATACAATAATTAATATTAACCGAGATCCAGACTTACAAATCCCAATTCACAAAGATTTGAAGAAAAAGGGCCATAACTCTTGAAAATATAGGCGAAATGTGGAGAAACTTCACGCCGCACAACTACAGGGCATGGACCATATATCCTGCAAATTTCATAATTGTCCATACAATATTAACCGAGATCCAGCCCGGACAAGTTCCAATTCACAAAGATTTGAAGAAAAAAGGGCCATAACTCTTTAAAATATATGCGAAACGTGGAGAAACTTCACGCTGCACAACTATAGGGCACTGACCACAGATCCTGCAAATTTCATAATTGTCCATACAATATTAACCGAGATCCAGCCCGGACAAGTCTCGATTCATGAAGAATTCAGGAACAAAGGGCCATAACTTTTGAAAATATGAGCGAAACGTGGAGAAACTTTACGCTGCACAACTGTGGGTCACTAACCACATATCATGCACATTTCATACTTGTCCATACAACATTAACCAAGATACAGCCCGGACAAGACCCATTCACAGAGATTTCAGAAAAAGGGCCATAACTCTTGAAAATTATAACGGAACTCGAAAAAAACTCTACGCTGCACAACTACGAGCCACTGGCCACAGTCCATGCAAGTTTCAATCCTGTCCATGAAATATTAACCGAGATATTGCCCGGACAAGATATTCGGACGGACGGACAAAGCGATCGCTATATGCCCCCCCTCTAGTTAGAGGGGGGGGGGCATAAAAAACAGGGGTTCGGTACTGCGGGGATTTCCCCACCAGTTATTTCATATTATACTTCTGAAATATAATAAGGTTCATGCAAAAGCTTTAGGGTAAATCATATGATGTGGAATAGAATGATTTCATAGCAAAGTTGAAGGATATTGCAGACAACACACAAATTTCAGCTTCTGCCAAGATATATTGGATACATGTATGCTCAAACACAATATATGAGGGTCGGGCGAGGGCTAGTTTGGGAGATAGAGGGTGCGGCTCGGCGCCCTGGGGATGGGGACATGCTCTTCTTGAGGGTAGTGGTAGGTGTGCTGACATGAAAGCCATAGAAAGCTCCCTGTACATGAAACAACCACACTGACAACTGCATGCCATCATCTATCACAGTCCGAAAAACCACAAGGTGGAATTCAATTCAATTCAGGAAATTGATCATATGCATAGTGTGCACCCAAACTTTAAGAACTCAGTTGTAATTAATATAGTAAGTTACACTGTGGACACAAATGGTTCCTGCAGAAGCTTCAGGGTAAATCATATGATGTGAGATACAATTATTTGATAACAAAATTGAAGAAAATGTTGTCCTTCATTTAAGACGACACGAAATTTTAAAAAACAGGGGTCCGGTACTGCGGGGATTTCCCCGCCAGTTATTTCATATTATATTTCTGAAATATAATAAGGTTCATGCAAAAGCTTTAGGGTAAATCATATGATGTGGAATAGAATGATTTCATAGCAAAGTTGAAAGAAATGTCCTTCATTTAAGACTACACAAAATTCAAAACTAACACAGGTTCGGTACTGCGGGATTCCCCTGCCAGTTATTTCATATTATACTTCTGAAAAAAAATATGATTCCTGCAAAAGCTTTAGTGTAAATCATATGATGTGGCATAGAAGGACTGGACAGCAAATTTAAGAAAATGGTGTCCTTCATTTAAAGCGACATGAAATTTAAAACAGCGAGAAGCGGAAGAAAGAAGAACAAATGACAAGCGCATTTAGGCATTTAGGGATGCCTAATTATTAGACAAAGCATTTGGAAATTATCGCTTGTGAAGAATTTGAATGGAAACCACGGACATGCACAGAAGATTGGAACAAGACCCAGTGGCGCCACCTACAGGCGGATCTTGCTGAAACGTAATACCAACAGACGTCTTGTCGCAAAGAATGCAGATGCCAAATTTCGGAGGAATCCGACAAAGCATTTAGGAGTTATCGCTTACGAAGTATTTGCACGGACATGCACTAAAGATTGGAACAAGACCCAGTGGCGCCACCTACAGGCGGATCTTGCTGAAATGAAATACCAAGAGACATCTTGTCGCAAAGAATGCAGATGCCAAATTTCGGAGGAATCCGACAAAGCATTTAGAAGTTATTGCTTACGAAGTATTTGCACGGACATGTCCGTGCATGCACGGACACATAGAAGCAAGACCCCAGTGGCGCCACCTACAGGCAGATCTTGCTGAAACGTAATACCAAGAGACGTCTTGTCGCAAAGAATGCAGATGCCAAATTTCGGAGGAATCCGACAAAGCATTTAGAAGTTATTGCTTACGAAGTATTTGCACGGACACATAGAAGCAAGACCCCAGTGGCGCCACCTACATGCGGATCTTGCTGAAACGTAATACCAAGAGACGTCTTGTCGCAAAGAATGCAGATGCCAAATTTCGCAAGAATCCGACAAAGCATTTAGAAGTTTTCGCTTGCGAAGTATTTGCACGGACATGTCCGTGCATGCACGGAAACATAGAAGCAAGAACCATTTTAAAGTCCCCGGCCGCGTTGCGGCGGGGGACAAAAATAGGAAGGATCTGGATGCAAATCATAGTATTAAAATCCCAGGGTAAACATGAAGGTTATGGCTAAAGTGTAACATGAGTTACCGCGGAATTGCCCATCTGCTAATATCTTATTTTTCATTGATTGGTTTGATCTGCATGCTGGTCTGTGCCACTATTCTAATTTTCAGTCCAGTTTCATCGTTAGATACAAGCTGGTAAAGTTGGATCATCCAAAATAATATTTGTGTTTCAGGTCTTTCATCAAAAGGTGGGTTGGTAGCAAAAGCCCTTGGGCTCTTCTTTCAATATCGATACTTGCTTATAAATGTGAAACAAATGTGGAAATAGAACCATAAATCTGCATACATTGTGTTCAGATTTATTTATGGGAAAATGCTTAGAACGCATCTCTGGCGATCTAGGACCTCGGAGCTACGGGGCCTCTGGACCCTCGGCTGTGATGATTTCCTTATTTTAAATGAATTATATACATACGCGTAGTGGTTTCTAATGTTCCATGACCTAAAGGTCATCGTTTTGTTGGTATTATTAGAGAGTAAAATCAGTTCAGGCATGAGCTCTTCTTTCAATATCGATACGTGCTTACAAATGTGAAACAAATGTGGAATTAGAACCATAAATCTTCATACATTATGTTCAGATTTATTTCCTGGAAAACGCTTAGAACGCATCTCTGGTGATCTAGGACCTTGGAGCTTACGGGGCCAAGGTGGCCTCTGGATCCTGTCCTGCTAGACTCCGATAGTCGACCCCCCGATGCTTTTTTCGCTGGATCTGCCCTTGCAGAGATACGGTTAATATGCATGACATGTGATTCATTGTTTTATGTTTTATCATGTTGTATCAGACAGATTCTCCACACAGATCCGGTAATGATAGCCCTGATGAGGAGAGGACACTGAGTTTGGTTGATGTGTGGAAGAGACGGTTACAGGACTTGGTTGCATCTTACAAGTTAACTGGTTAGTAAGTAGTCCGAGCTTCCCCTAATTCTCCAGCCAAATGATGGTTTATTTCTGACAGATTGTCTGGCTGGGGTCAGAGAATTCTCTCCCCCTGAACATGCTGAAAGCAAAATATCGGTGCAACTATGGGGTTGTGCCACCTCATCCAACTTTTAAGAAAATATTCAACCATTCTACATGTACAACACTAATTTCCTTTTCCTTTTTTTTTTTTTTTGCACAATTTCGACCCATTTCCTTCTTCATCTGTTACAGTGTTAACAACTTCAGTTTCAGTTCATTTGTTTCATTGAAACCACAAGTGACTCCATTTTCCATTTGTAATGAGGTAGAATATAAAAGCACTAAAACAGGGGAAGAAAATAAACGGATCTTGTTAAATTTGGGAAATTATTCATTGCGGTAATAAATATGTGGGTAAATGTTGAGAATGACCAAATATTATTTAAAAATATTTTTTAACTGGGATGAGGTGGCGCAATCCCATGGTTGCACAAAATTTGCACTGTTTGGGGGAGAGAACTCTCTGACCACAGTCAGACAATCTGTCAGAAATTGTCCATCGTGTGGCTGGAGGGTAAGCAGAAGCTCGGACTAGTGAGTCATCTTCTAACATGACTCCATGTGCACAAATCCAGTCAAATCAGATCTGCATAGAGATTTGTCTGGGGTTTTTCTCAGGGTGAATAAGAATGGTTGAAGTCATGAGCATTGTTTTTAATCCAGATTGGTGGGTGGGGGGGGGGGGGGTCAGATGTATTCTGTATAGTTCACAGATTTAATTCATCTAGTCACCTAGTAATACACATCTCTGCAAACATGGCAGAGTGCAATTAAATTTCTCATCTTTATTTTCTGCTTTCACATAATCACTCTTTAACAGAATATTCACTTTTCTTAAAACTGTATTTTTTAGGAATATCAGCTACTCGACAGGATGACAGTTGTCTGTTAGTGTGCTTGGACACGTCACATGGTGGGCGTTTTCTCGAGCCATACTTTTTGGAGCTGATGGGTCTAGACATTAATGGTTTGGGGATCAGGAAGCACACGATTCCGTCATTCGTACCGTTGACAAGTCTGGCAGATAAATACTTGGGGGAGGACCTGCAGATGTTCCTGACCATCATCAGTGACCATCTACAGGCCTACGTCAAACGGAGAGAGGAGCTCAGGATGGCTCAGGTCTGTAACCACAATTTTTATTGAGCCCATAGTTGTAGCTGCAAGAAGCACCCTAATGAGATGAAAATATTTTTTTTTCAGAACAAAACAGGCGACAAATTCAGTAAACAACATTAGAGTGGTCGGAAATCGTGAATTTGTTGATGTGGATCACTGTACTAACGTATTTTCTCATGTATTTAAGTCTTTTCAACTCGACTTTGTAAAAAGATGGCAGATCATGGAATTTTTCCAAACATTGCTAAGCACCCTGGGAGCGGATGATTGAGCTGTTTTCTGGCAGCTTACCTCGTGTCTAGGTGCTTCGCTGTGCTAATAGATATCACTGCCAAATAGAAGTCTGCTGCAAAACGAAAGGTGAATGCACGCCAATAGGAACGCTGCGCAATTATGTTGCTTCCACATTTGATTGCCATAAGTGAGTCAACGGGATTGGAGATTCTCAGGTTTGTGTGCAGCAACATCAAATTTACGTGCAAAGACAACAACAAAGTCGAATACAACTTGCAGTGCCCCCAAAAAATCTCTGGATTTGTCCACGATAAAATTAAATGATGTCTGTGCGTGTCCCTGTCTAGAAAAAGTAAAGCAGAAGTTTTGGACTTTTCCTGTCCGCAGCTTTAACGGCCTCATCCTGTGCCCGCTGAACTAAGCCCCACTCCACTTCCCGAACCCTCATATATATACTGAAAATATTCAGCGTTCAGGCTATTTAAGAAAATCTTCTGTATGTACATCCTCTTGAATGCAAGTCTGTATACACAGTACCAGTTACATGTGAACCTTGCAAGCTATACACAAACCATATGTTTCAAATAACAGTCGATGAATGGATGATGTTTGAGTGTGATGCACCACCTTCTTGGGATCCCATATATTTTGACAAAGGCCAAGTTGATGCAGAGAAAAAGATGGTGGACAAACTCTTTGTTCCAGTTCCAGGCGGAAATGACATGAGTGTTGTCTCTTAAATCAAAACACCGCTACGAACATGAATTCAAAACAATCAAGAGTGCACAAAATATACAACACATTGCAGTCATTCGTTTTAGAGGAGTGTGCTGATGATCAAACCACACTCCTGATCACAATCCTAAAATTTATCTAGGCGAGTGGAAACAGCACTCCTTACAACAACTTCTCTATATACTAAAAGCCTTCAGGATTGGGGAGCTGAGCCTATCGCTAAGGCTAGTGGACTGAAACTTACCACACTATATATTTGGGTCAAGCGCCAAAAGAAACTGAAAACATCCAAGATGGCCAGCATGACATGCATGATGATGTCACTGTGACGCCATTTTCAAAAAGAGCATTTTTGGACATTTTTTTTGTCAAATTTTTTTGAATTTTTTATTTTTTTTTTTTTTTTCGCAAAAACTGCATGATAAATTAGTGAATAATAATCTGATATGAAATAAAATAAGTATTACTCACTTTTTCATACAGAAAAAGCAAAATTTTTGAAGAAATATGATGAAAACATCACTTTTTCTGGTACCACACATAACCGCCATTTTGAATTTACCCGTGATCCTCTGCTCGTGAGGTTATGCCAATAGGCTCGAAATGACCCCAATATGATAACCTATAATGTAGCAGAGTTTCAGCTCACCCTTTTTCGGCGTTCCGGAGATAGCGCAAAAAGTTTGGTAGGGGGCATTTTGGCCCCCTCCCTTAGGCCTGGTAGGGTTAATGAAGAATCAGGCGTTGTTTTTTGGCCATACTAAGAGATATGGTTTCAGTGAAATGCGTAGAACTGCGTTGAATCAACATGCTGAAGTTTTGCATAATTTTTGAAGAAATATGATGAAAACATCCCTTTGGCCGCCATTTTGAATTTACCCATGGTCCCCTCAGGGCCTGAATTTCGTTAAATTTTAGGAGAATCCAAGTTGATTCTCGCATAAAGGATCCGCGAGAATCAAGATTCTCATGTCGAGATTTGGAAATTTCGGGTTTCAAATTCCCCTTATATTTGTTTAAATTTTATCAAGTACTTCCCATCTTTGGTATTGATTACAGTCTTGCATCCCTATTAACTGAAATAAAAACATAATTTCCATGAAAAAAGAAAGACTTTATTTTCTTTGTTTCACAGTTACACCTGTAACTCATCCAGTAATGGTGGCTCTGTTCTGCAAATTGGTCGTAAGGCTTTTTTTTTCGCCTTACTGTCTGTCCTAGACAATATATCCGAGATGTTTTCGGCCATATTTCGGAGACAAGTTATCGGAGGGCATTGAAACTTCACTCAGTAGAACTAAAAAGTAATAATTGTATTGCAAAGTATCAAGAAAATTCTTCCAGTGGTTCTCAACTAATTGCAAAAAAAAACGAAAATTAGATGGGAGATTTGTGGGTTATTTTTTGACGTCAAGCCTGCAAGTTATAACATTGGCAGGTCAAAATAACATGGTAGGTATTGGGGATTTTCGTAAATTCTTAACAGATTTCAATCCAATGTGGGGGGAAAATTTGTATTTTTTAGTTTATATACTGCGTGAAGTTTCAATGTTCTACAATAAATTGTCTCCGAAATATCGCCAAAAACGTCTCGGATCTAATATTATCAGGGACAGACAGTAAATAAACGCTGGCGCATAGTAAAGGCTTCAGTGCATTTTTTGTCAGAATTCTCGCACCTCCGAAAGTTTCTGGTAAGATTTTTTTTTCTTGTTCACTGGTTTGCCAGTTTCGATTTCCGTGCATTTTGTATGCCCGTTGTATGCCCATCGGATTCAACATGACGTGCCAAATTCGGCGTCAACAGGTACGTTGTGCCGCTCAAACCGTAACTGAGCACGTCGTTGACAATTTTGCCTTTGTATTTGGCTCGTATTTTTTCGCAATACTTTTGGCATACTTTTCATAATGCCTTAATCGCCTTATCGCCAGTGTCATTAAACGTAAAATCGAATTGATCTTTAAGCTCGACCTCCCACTTTTGCAGCGTACTCACGCTAATTTGTCGCCTTGTCGACTTTGCCCACCGTCCGCCATTTTTACGAAGACTAGAGGAGTGCAAATCCGTTGTCAAGCGCAACGTTGACACGGGACTAAGGAGCTCAGTGATTGGTCAACACAGTAACCTATAGCCAATGGTTAACGAAGACACATATCCAGATGGAAAAATTAGACAAAGTTATTTCCCTTGGCATGAAAACGAAAGCAGTACCAGAGAATTTCGTTCTTGATCTGACGTTTCCCGTTTTGGGGTAATAAATAGATTTTTAGAGTCGGACTTAAGGCGAATCAACTTAGATTCTCTATTTTACATAGTAGGCGAATCTTTACGCGAGTCGATTCGCGGATTCGCGTCAAAATTCAGGCCCTGCCCCTGCTTGGTGGTGGGTGGGGGGGGTCATGCAAATAGACTCGTAATAACCCCAATATGATAACCTAAAAAGTCATGCCGTGTATACTGCTTTCGCTTTTAGTTCCAGCAATGTGTCATTAAATTTTATTCAATTTCATTTTGGTTTCTGCAGCAAACTCTGATGGATAGAGGTTATATTGCCGGGGAGATCAACTGCAGCCTGGCTGTAGACACCATACAGTTTAGGGTGGAGAAATCATCTTCCGACGGTCATCCCATAGATGTTGTCCTTCGATTCTCCAGTTTGCTCCATCTAAAACCAGATACAGTCAGTATGACAGGTATGCAAAGTTAAGTCCTTGAGTTTAATATTTACCAATTTCCAGGCCTTGAAAGTACTTGTATATCTCAATCCGTCGGTCAGTCATGGATGTCCTATAAAAAAAAATTTTAAATCACTCTGGTGTTGTTGGTTACATTATTGTATGCCATTATCATACAATATTCAAGTACTGAGAATGCTGTGTATATCCCTGTGTATGTAATGCTTGAAAGATGTTTCAAAGTCATGGCACGCCTGGCAAGAAAAAGTTGATTTACGTCCTTCAAAGTCATGGAATAATATTTTTCAGGAAGGGTGGGAACCCAGGCATATGGGTCATTCCAGAATTTAAACGTGTTACATTTTTAGGCATTTTCGTTATTACAACTTCAATTCGAATTCCAAGTTCATGGGGAAAGCTCCTATTTTTTTCTGTGATATTGTATTATCACACATTATTATTTACAACAGTTGTAACATGGATAGTTTGAACACACATTTAACAGTCATACTCACATTACAAACTTAAGACAGAAATTTTCTCATCCGCTTTAAAACCAAATTCTCCTTTGACACTTTATTAAACCAAAACATTTACTATTGTGTCAATTAGCAGACATCCATTGAATAAATAAATAAATAAATAAATAAAAGTGTTTTGGTTAGGGGCCTTTCTGGTGGGTAGGTAGGGTTACCCCAAACATGTCAAACAAACAATATTTTAATTTTGGTCTGAGACTTCAAAATTACATTTCCTGGAAACTGTTGACTTGATCAAACCCATATATACACCAATCCGTGAAGCTATTCTTCAAGGCCTTTTCAGAGTTCTACCTCGTCGAAAGTTTACTTGGAACTTCCTGTGTACATGTTGTCATTCTCCGTAGTTTCTTAGTGTCATACTACATAAACATTACATAGTTTCACTATGCTATGTGCTTCAACAGTACCCGAAGTGCTCCACGCTGTCATTCAGACCAGTCCGTCACTGAGACCAATCCGTAACACATACCAATGCGGCAGTGATCAAGGCATCGCCGTGACCAAGTGCTCTATGGCAGAGCGAGGAGCAGCGATTATCCTAGCTACCCAAGCCATTGTCTTAGCAGGGGACAGCCAGGACCCGATCCCTCCATTCATCCCACTGCACTCTAAGGATCTATCAAATGATTTATTTCGAACAGGATGCAGCAAAAACTGGACCCTCCATGATGGTTCAGCATTGTTAAATTTCATAATTACTTTGATATTACACTTTGATTTATAATAAATAAATTTTAGCTCTTATTATTATAAAGATATAACATGGAAAAATGCTATTAAATATGGCACCCAGCAACTGGTTTAGATCTATGAAATACACAAATATAGGCCTAATTGAAAATATTAAAAAATACCTTCCAAATTTGTTGAATTAAATTATTTGAAATACAACTGGTTTATATAAATAGTAAACTATAATAGTTTAGATATAAATAAAATTATTTAAAATATAATTGGTTTCTATAAACAATAACTGGTTTAGATATAAATAAAATTACTGAAGAATGCCTAATTAAAAATAATAAGAAAATTTATTCCACAGCTATTGAATGTAATTATTTAAAATATAACTCCTGAGTTATGCCCCTTGATCATCAAAAAAGGAGCACCTCAATCTGCTGCCTTCTGTTGTGAACACAACTCCTTGTAAAGTTATTGCTAGATTATTTTGGAATTTGCCACACTTTATCTTCACTATTTTTTTTTCCTTAGACTGGCATGTCCCTTGATTTTGTTAAAAAGTCACTTCCATCTGGGGGTTTTTTCGTAGCTGCAACTTATGAGATGGTGTGTTGTTCATGAAACACCATAAACTGGTGTATGATTTCTTGATATCATCATCATAATAATGAAGCTTGATGTCCTGAGACCATTGATCACTATAATATGCTGTATGCTTTCCTAAAGCATTTGTTTTGAAAATAAATCAAATGATATCACCATAACTATCACCTCCTAGATCAGATGATCTGTTGGTTATCTCCTAAGCTTCCCAGTATTGCACATAACAGTATTTCCTATTCTCTCCCTTTCTCCTATTCATCCATGTTGTTGTCTACTGCATGCTTATGAGTGTATCTTCGGTTCAATTAAACACTTTTTTTCGAGGTGCTAAGTCTATACATGTATATGTTTGGTCTTAGAATGGAAAAATCATATTGATAGTCACTGAATATGCACTTTATACTTCTGTACTTTAGTTGTTGGAGATGATGACGTTGAGGACATCGAGGTCAGGCCAGAATGGAAGGAAGTCTTCACATCACTTCCACTGTCTGAATCTGTGGATCAGCTCTTCCCACCAATAGTTAACAGTGAAAGCGACAACAGAGTCTCAGACTCTTCAGAATCAGAATGACTGGCTCACAGTGACGTGAAGTGAATGCAATCAGTTAGGGGGAACCTGGTATCCTACATTCTGAGGAAGAGTGTGCTGAACAATAAGCCCAGATTCTGAGGAAGCGTGCGCTGAACAATAAGCCCAGATTCTGAGGAAGAGTGTGCTGAACAATAAGCCCAGATTCTGAGGAAGAGTGCGCTGAACAATAAGCTCAGATTCTGAGGAAGAGTGCACTGAACAATAAGCCGCAGATTCCCAGAAGGATCATGCAGTATTTTCTTAAATTAACAAAATAGTTGCATTGAAGCCCCAGAATATTCATTATCTACTCTATTTCTTCTAATTATTCAAATGGCAAAAGGTAACTTCAGGAATCTGCAGAGAGAAATTCTGCTAACATTCTACAAATTTCACTAGCTATCTTTTCAGTTCTTGGGATAAATAACATATCCATGCCACAGTATTTATCCTCAGTTGACATAAAGACAGAGTTTTTTCTGTTTCTAAGTCTAGAAATGCTGTTTGAAAAATTAGAAGAAATAGGGTAATTAAAGAGACCGGTAAATGTCACATTCATACTAAAGTGTGTCCATTTTAATTAGTCATCTACTTAGGACCTTTTTAAAAATCAGTAGTTAACTGCATAAATTTTCTTTTTTGTAACGTGTAGAACAAACAGAAGACTACAAAATGATTACCATTTCTCCAGGATATCGATAATATATCACGCTTGAAATAACTTTGTAATTCTCTTCATATACACTCCAGTACATTTGTTTCATGTACCAGGCCTCAATTGCATAGAGAGACGTCATAATGTATTCATACCCACTGGCACAAAGGTCATTGATTCTATATTAAGTAATAACAGGCGGTCCGTTGGAGTGTCGCTTATATCCCATGCCCAGTGAAATTGCCGAATGATGAACCGGACACACCTCTATGACGATACACGGCATTGTTGACCTTTGTGCTAGTAAACACGAATACATTATGACGTCTCTATGCAGGTTGACATACTAACAGGTCATGGGCACTGACCAGTTTTGAAGTTTGTCACATTAAAATGCCAGCTTTTGTTGGGGTTTTTTGTCATTATGGGGTGATTTCATGTGATGTCATTTTCAAAGAAATCAAGCATTATAGTCAAATGAAATTTTCTAAATGCTGCAGGCGCACTTTGTACCAAGCCCATCTTTGTAAAATCTCATTCAGGTTTCATGCGGCTGCATGAAAAATCATTCAGTCTTTGGATGAGAGGAAAATCCATGATTTTTTTACTGGTGTACCCGGTTTATTTGGTGAAGTGAGGAAGTCACGGACATCCTGGCTTTGTAACTGGACATACGATTACATGTATGATGATCGGCAAAATAAATCTGTACCAAGTTCACTGAGAATGCACATGTTTTCCATAGCTTCTTGGTAAGGTTTATTTACATTTCACCTCAATTCCTTGTCCATCTATCTACTTCCATGTGCTCGGGATCAAATCCGTTGGCTCGAACCATAAATCCTTCCATCCACAGAGTACCTTATAACTTTATAAGATTATAAATGCCAATTTGTACAGTAAACAAAAATGAACGCAGCTCTACACAAACGAGTGAATCCTCCTTCAGTCTTGGTTTTCCAGGAAAATTATACGTAATGGAGGGGAAAATACGGGAGGCAAGGATAAAAGCTGATATGCAGTACCTGTACCTCTGTTAAAATCTCGTCTATGTAAGCTTAATGAATGTACCACATGCACTTGAAGGCATGAAGTTTGGTAAACCTAGTATGCCGTATTAATTGAATTAACAGAGGTCATTATACTCTGACTTGTAGAGGTTACAGTTTATAGCTTCTATAAGTTTGTCACCTGACCCCCGTGGTAAATAATTATAAAGAAAAGAAACTATATGAATATGGCACGACAGTATTGCGATAAGGTAAGTACTTTCTAATGAAGTATTTCAATATCTTCTGATATTCTTGGCTGAGAATACAAGTACAATTTCAAGCCAGCCTATGTTAGAGTTTGATAGAAGACACAAGACCATGTTATTAACACAATAGTGAAACATTCCTAAGCACAGCACAAAAGCTGAATGGAGTAATTATACTTTCGAGAAATAATTGTTAATTGTCCTTGTATCGTGTTTGTATTGATTCTCACTGAAGGACATCACAAGATATTTTGTGGGAAGTACAGTATCAGTATACCCTGTCATGCCATATTCGTATAATGTTTTTCTTTCAATAGTCAACATGAATCATTTCTAGCATCTGCTACCTTTATATATCATGTTCACTGGTCACGAGTAATCTGGAAATAAAGTAGGAAAACAACACAAAAGATTACCTATGTATGTATGTTTATTTTCAAATTCTGGTAATTTTTGTTCAATACATAATACCATTACGTGCGAAAACTCGAGAATGAATACATATTCAACTCTACTGTGTCTACAGGAGTTCAGGACCTCATTGCACAGAAGGATGCCTAACCAGTACCTCGCATAGAAGAATCCCTTGATATCTTGCTCAAGGCTCAAATGTTCTCGTCCATGGATTTGACTTTTGCCTATTTCTCATGACTACTTCATGACTACTTTTTACGGGGCTATGTAGACCCGTAGGGACTAATGGTCCTGTATTGTAGTCAGGAAAAACTTGAGCACATTTGGTACGGTTGCCAGGATGACTGGTTGTTTATTTAACTGCTTTAGGCTTTGAGAGGAAGAGCAGAAGAAAAAAGTCCTCAAGTTATTCAGCTACTGCATATAGTTTGGTCAATTATTTTGGCTAGATTTTGTTTCACCTGGTCTATATTAGTGAAGTTAAATATTTTCTGATATATGTTCATATGTCATTTTCTCAGAGATTTCCTGCTTTAGAGCATGAATACAAAATGGATACTATTCAGAGGTTGACTTAGAGTGTTTTCCTGACAGGATGTCATAAATTGCTGGTTGATAAAAACTTTATTAGAACACTTAACATATACAGAAGAAAATAGTTCAAGGCAGACTTATCATATGTTTGCCATGTTGGCAAGAAATTCTAATTTTCTAGGTTTCCATTCTTGCAAAAATTGTATGCAGGGTATGTAACTTAAGGCTACCACACAAACATGCCCTCCACCAGACCCTCTATACCATTTTAACATTGTGACATGCATGACACATGCATGACCTAGGTCAATGGCTTGATTCACTTAGCTGATAGGGTCAATTGATAGGGTCAAAGTCCAAGTCATTATGTTTAGATAGCACTAAGCTGCATATACAAGTCTGCATTCAACCATTGTAAGAATTTATAACCTTCCAAACTAGGGGTGGCAGGTGGAGGTACATGTAAATAATATGATGCCATGAAAGGATAGACCCAGTCCATCTAATCATGAGGATTTTACATTGTATCTCAATATTCATCTTTTGTCATTTTACAAATATTGGTAACATGCAGAGAAGACATTATTTATCATTTCATCAGGTTGGTTTCATAATAAATGTCTGTCTCATCAGTCACAAGTTATTTTTTTTAAATATATATATGTGTACAATTACACTAATGCACTATAGATATTTATTGAGAGAAATATGTGAGACTACAAATGGTATGGCTCTTCGCCATGGAACTGAACATCAAAGAGTTAGTGGAATTATTTCAACAGCCTATTTCACATTTAAATAGCCCCGTTTCAGTGCCTAAGGCTCTAGTTTTCTTATAGGAAACCATCTTTTGGCGTTTTATTTATTTTCATTCTTGTTTTTGCCTGTATGGAAATGGTGCCAGCTGTGCTGAATATTGAATGTCCGATCTATATTAAATGCCTATATTTTCAAGTTAAGTTGGAACCAGAGGACCAACAGAAAATAGCAATAAGAATACTATTAGTCTTTTGGAATGGATGAGAATGCCTTTTGGGTTTGTAACTGGCACGAAATATTTCAGCGGTTTATGGTGTATGGCCTGGGACAGAGGCAGTGCTGATAAACATGGATACCATTCTGAAGTAGTCCTGAATGACAGCCTATTAGTGCACATGGACCAAGTGTGTACACTGCAGGACTACCATATAGATTAAGGCTTCAGGAAACAGTATTCTCTGTAATGCAGCAACACACAGATAAGGAGAATCAACGTGCACAAGGCGCCATTAACACATTAACCCACATGTGGATGAAGCTCATAATTACGCCAAAATGGGAACAGTAAAAACCTTTTAAGTAGGGTATCAAATTAAAGCTACTGACACACACAATGCTGAAATGTATGTTACAACTGAATACACTATCATGCACTTTTGTGTGGGTTCATCTTGGCCTTCGGTGAAGGGGGGGGGGGGGATGAGTCCTTAACAGTCATTCTTCACTACCACTGAAACGACAAAAATTAAACCTAATACTCCGAGACTTTATAGCAGGTCTTACTGGGGTAATTTTTGAACCAGTTTTCACCCCGTCTGAGCAGAGGATCATGCGTCAGTTCAGCATGACGGCAATGAGAGTGTGCCTAAAATGAGTATTCCTTCAGCTGTTGGTCACCGTGAATACACGGGTACATGAGTATTCCTTCAGCTATCAGTCACCGTAAATACACAGGTACTTGAGTATTCCTTCAGCTATTGATCACCGAGAATATACAGGTACATGAGTATTCCTTCAGCTATTGGTCACCGAGAATATACAGGTACATGAGTATTCCTTCAGCTATTGGTCACCGAGAATACACAGGTACACGAGTATTCCATCAGCTATTGATCGCCGTGAATACACAGGTACATGAGTATTCCTTCAGCTATTGATCACCGTGAATATACAGGTACATGAGTATTCCTTCATCTATTGATCACCGTGAATACACAGGTACATGAGTATTCCTTCAGTTATTGACCACCGTGAATACACATCACATCAGATAACTATTTCATTATGTATCGACTTAAAAATATGTTTTTTAATACGACTTCATTGTGCCGTCATCACTGAGACCATGTTGGATGTTTGATTTTTTTCTGGTAAAACTTGACCCCAACATACATAGTTGTAAGTTTCAACCTCCTAGCCCAAGGCGGAAGAAAAGTATTTAGAGGGGAGGTTTAGGCAGGCCCCGAGTCGCGCAGCCATGGCTCAATGATCAGCATTACATCTCATAGAGAGAGTTCCGTGAAGTGAAGAAAAACTGACGAGAACGTTGCTTAGCGACAAATATCAAATCCTGAAATGCATTTGATCCCTATTGATCCGTGTCGTCAGGCGTGTTATTTTTCAGTTCGTTCATCTAAACATCCATTGGCATAACAAATCAGCCCTTCGAATATTCAGCTTATCAATCGAACGTGGTAAACCGGTAAACTAAATAACGATAAGTTTCATATGAAACAAAGAGGAGACAAAAGATCATGTCATCTCGACTTGCTTGATACCGGTCTGTCTGATTTCTGGCCAACAGGGCGGCCATCAAGGATAAATGGTAATGTCTGAAGTATAGTTGATTGATAGCCCAATCAACAGAATCGCCTGGGTAAGATTGGTTATTGTGGCGTGTGATGGGATACCTTCGACTGAAATTGGTTAATAAAAGTCTTCACCTCGGTGATGTAGACTTCAGTTGATGTGGTCAGCTTTGAGTATATTCCTGACATATTCCGAAATGTAAATCGCACGATGTAAATTCTTATACAGCCGTAAAATCGCTGATCAGTGTATGTTATAAGATGGGAACCGTACCCTGCATGAACCGCCTGACAAGCGAGAGCGTCAACAGAGATAATTGGTGACCTGATAATAGCTCTATCCCCTCAACGTGACAATGGACTCATCTGGAGAAATATGGCGTGATTTGGTCATCTTGGAAGGCGGGAGAAGACAGGTACGTACGTTTAGCTATCTGGGAAGAGAAGGCGGTACTGTATTACTTATGAGACGGCTAATTTAGGCTGATGGTGAGATATACTGATTACACCCGCAGTCAGTATTTATGGAATTAATCCTGTGGGAATATCTCCAAGCTCTGTGAGACCCTAGGTGGAACCGTGACTGTAGCCAGGTGTTGTTGTCCAATGGGTAACTGGAATCCTACGGGGGAGGGGCTGACGTGGATATAAGCCAGCGATAATTGGACTATGATCAGTCGGGGGGAAAAGGCAGTGGGGTGTTGGTGATGGATGACACCAGTCAGTGGCTGGGAACAGTCTGGACTAGGTGGATTTGAGGTGATGGATCAGCCGGCCTAGAAGTAGTTACCGAAGTATCAAGAGACGTACATTCTCTTATTCAACTAGCCGGAAGAGCCGTGTAGTGCATACCCATATACATGACCTGTATTTTACATAGACACTTAACTGGTACCTTGGACCAGCCATAGGCCGAGGCTGAAACCTGACAGGGAGAAGACATATGGGAGTCAACCAGTGCAGCTTGGTTAGTGTACAAGGGTTGAAGTATCAACCAAGCCACGTCAAGCCTGTAGGGGCTGAATTCGCGTTTTTATATACCTAAACTTGTTACTTTATTATCATAGTGGTATTCTCGACCAGCCAGCCATCAGATGGGGTTGAAGCCGCCGCCGTGGAATAGCCATGCCTCTTGGGAAGGCGAGAGATTCGGGAAGCACCTGGGCTTTCGAGCAGTTGCAGCCACTCGACCTCAGTACAAAGTCGAAGGAAGTCAATGTGATTCAGACGGCTGTATTTGTTTTAGGCCAGCCTGACACACCAGCCAGGGCCCCGTCACCAAGTAGACAAGCTGTTGGTGAGAGAGAAGTGGAGACGAACGAGCCCAGACGATTGACTGTTGGAATAGGCAGGGGTGCCTCATTATCACATGTACTGATTGAACAAACTCCGATGAGAGTGGCAGAGTCTACTGATAGGGTAAACTGAGACTGTCCTGATCACCCGACACGAGAGCATTAAGCCCAGAGGCGAGAGTCATGTCGGCAACCCTTCAGATGCTTGTGGGTTGTTTGCAGGTGCTGGAAATGGATCGTGGTTGCTCCACCCGTCCTGTTCAGCGGATGAGTTCAACACCCCAAATGAGAAGCGAAGAGGAAGACAGTTCTTGACGAGGGACAAGGCGTAAGACACCACGTGCAGTCGGCTTCTGTGAGGCAACAGTGATGTGCCCAAGTGAATTTGTAACCAGCCGGGGCAAGTGCAGCCTGAGCCTGGTCGACAGGCTGATGACAGTTGCTGACCAGGAATGAGTAATACAGCAGCAGCTCCCTTGATGCGATAGCCGACCTGAAGCGGAGGGTCCAGTCAATCCCAGGATCCACTAGGGTGCTGGTGAAGGCATCTATCATGACTACTTCTAGCATTGTTCAGCCCTTCATGGCTAGACACTGGTACAGAATGGACAGTATCTGGCAGTCTCTCTTCGTGGTCCAGCTCAGCAGGTCCTGGCTAGCTTAAGATCCAAACTGGGGAGGTGGAAACCATGTTTTAAGAGAAGGCTTGGAGAAATGCTTTGCTCCTTCGAACCAGACTTGTGCATGGGGGATATCAATATGCAGCGGATGATTAGTTCCTTTGAAGCCATCGGTAACGGTCTGCGATTTGAGGTCTGGCAGGCTCACCCTAAAACTGTTGATGAGGCTCACGGGTGCAGTTTGATGTGAAAACATTTGAAGCTGGCCAGCGGAAACAAAGTCAGCTCACGGCACGATGAAATATCAAGCACTGATGAATGCAACTCTGACTACTGTCGGGAGAAGAAAAAAACCCTTCTGCAAAAGATCATGCGAAAAACGAAGCGAAGGCGTTCACCTTGCCGTGGAAGGAATCGGCAGTCGGGTGGTTGGAAAACGAAGCATTCCAGATCGAGCACAGTCGGCTTCACCTACCAAGAAATTACAGACTAGTGACCAAATCATGCATTCAGCCGGTGAGGCTAGATTGTACATATCGGTCATTATTGGTGGCGTAAGTGTTATGTGGTACATAAACACTGGAGCATTAGTATCTCTGGTCGGTCAGCGAGTCTGCTAGAATCTGAAAACTATGAACAAACCGAAACTGCCACAGCCCCCATTGCATTTCCTACAATACGGGTGACAGATGGGACTGACATGTCACGAGGAACAAACCGAAACTGCCACAGCCCCCACTGCATTTCCTACAGTACGGGTGACAGATGAGACTGGCCTGTCGTTGCTGCGAGAGAGTGAACTTGAGCGGCATACAGAGGGAACCATCCGGGGGACTTAGCATCCTCTAGCTGCATGTATGTGGTAAATGTGAATTTTTGCTCGTGCGGAACTCCGTCAATTGGGTTTCTTTAATCGACAATAATTAAAAGGACACATTAATTAATATTCAATATTGAAAAAGATTAAAATTTCCAAGTTCTTTTTTTGTAACGAGATAAAAATATAGTTTTGTTAAAAATACATATTTTCATTAGAAAGAAAAAGAATACAAGAAAACCATGCTCGTATTGCAAAATCAAATACAGGGAAAGGAAAAAGTCCATCAGGGGAAATGTTCTCGAGGGGAAGTGTGTGCACTTCGATTCTCTCCCCGTACCTGGTATACCAGGACAAAATGGCAATCGACAAACAGTTACGTGTATTTTTGTCCCCCGCCGCAACGCGGCCGGGGGACTTTAACCCTATTTGGGCTGGGCGATTTGGGGTGTACCGCAGTCTGGAGGGTGGAGAGTGCCCCCTATCCCTTTGTTTACCACTATAAGAAATAAATGGAGTGCGCGGAAATCCTTCATGGATCAAATCACAAATGGGGTAACTAGAACAAATATGTGACTTTTGGTGGGAGCAACAGTGGTTACCATAGCAACTCAGTTGTTGGGACTAAAAAGTCCCGACGGTCAACATCGAACGGGCCAAAAAATTGTAATTTTGGATGCGTTTTGTGTAAATCCATAACAAATTAGACATGAATAATGTAATAAAATACGTTATTACAATATATAACATCAAGGATTTGCCCGTAGAACCATCTTTTCAACAAAGATAAATAATTGAAACTAGGAAATGATTGAAACAACTAAAGTTGTCCAGAAAGTGCTCATTGATGTTTGCCATTACAGTTTCCCATGAGCGTATGTTTTCAGTTATGTTCCTTTGTAAGTCGAATATCAACAGCGATCACAGAGGAATTTGGCGAATAAAATATTTGCCATGAATATTTAGCTGCCATACATGTATATCGAACAGTCAGACATTTGGAAATCTTGATAAAGTCAGATGAAAGTAAAACAATTACCACTACAGAAAATTGTACATTTAACATGTATGTTAAATGTATGGTGCAGGTATGTGAGAGTCCGAAATTTGCATTCATTTATAATACATTTCCGATATGGTGTACTTAGATATTTATAATAATTTAACTGTACGGTGCAGCTTGGAGAGTTCCTAATTTCACCTATATGACATAACCATGTGAAATGTTTCGGGTGTACATTGATTTGATTGGTTGCAAATAGGGGATGAACCGCCGTATTGAATATATAGTTTTACTTACATTTGATACCCTGGTGAACGGTCGCATTCACAGACATTTGACTAGTAGGTTGAGAAAAATTAAATGATTGCATTCACTTAACATTTGAATACCATACTGAGCATATTGAGTATGTTCTAGTTTAGTTATATTTAACCCGTGTGATGAAGGATTTTATATAGTCGGATTTAAAATAAATTCCAATCCGTTCGTATATAAGCAAATAAAAATATTTGCCATAGCTTCGCCATACAGTGGCCAGGTCATTGGGATATGGACATGATGTATGTAATCGCCTTGTGATATATGCTTGTACATACGAGTCTTCCTTATACGTGTAATGTACGGTGAAATCAATGGTTTCTATCTACATTTCACTTGGATTATTAAAGTGAACGTAAAGGCTGTGACAACATACACGCGATGTTGAAGAACTATATTAAAAGTATCAGTTGGCAGCAACAAATATTTTTTGTGATTTTTTCTCTTCCGAAAAAATAATTCCAAACACCGGAATAATTGACTGGTGCAACAGTCGACTGGAGTCCGCCATCTTCGTCTATTTATTAGCCTTGCGCCAATGAAAACGCTTCCTTGTAGCACGTGATATTTTCCTGTGACGTAGTATCACTTTGTTGTGGCTTTACTGTAACACGAATTGTAATGGCGGAGGTGGGGGCTCGGTTGTTTCAAGCGTGTTTTGACTGTGTTGCGTGTCTCCAGCAAGTGTTTACCGAGCTGAAACTTGTCAGGGCGCAGTGATGGCAAGCAAAATACATCCGTCTCGGGTTCTCCTCTGCTACCGCTACAGTCGGATAAGTTATCATTACACAGATTCCCGTTAGGGAAGCCGGGACTCAAACAGTGGCTGCACAACATCGGCAGACTAGACTGTACTCCAACCGAGAAATCTGTGCTGTTTTCGGTCTATTTTAAAGCCGAATGTTTCCAACCTGACCTCTACGGAAGGCTGATGTTGACGCCCAGCAGGAGAGCCAGGAGGCGAAGGAAATTAAACTTTAAAGAAGATGCAATCCCAACAGAATTGTCGCATCGTAGATCAAAGACACCGAGATCAACAACATCGATTCAGAAACGTTAGAGTGTGGAAGTTCTAAACTTTTAAGTGAGGTAAAAATAATTTTATTACCGTTTGGCGGGACAGAGACACTGCGAGATAGGCATATTATACGAAGTGTCGAAATCTGGGTCTTCGATAACATGTTTACATGCTTACTGCGCTTTCTAACTCCACAAAGTGGAGAGCTCCCAAGGTGATACGACGTCACTGCTCTGAGGTGAGATAGCCAACATGGCTGCTGCCGGGGAACAATAAAACAACAGAGATAATTTCGTTCCTACTCGGTGCAAAAAAATCCCCAAAAATATTTGTTGCTGCTGTTTGATACTTTCATTGTAGTTCTTTCCCACAGAGTGCATGTTGCCTCAGCCTTTACGTTCACTTTAAATCTGTATATTTCTAAAACATTTCCTATATGGATGACGAGTTGGTAAAATTGAACATAACACGCATGAAATTGCTAGGTTTCATGTAATGACATTTTCGTATTTCATTATATTTGCAACGTGCACTACATAGATGTTATATATGACTATTTGCATATGTTACACACGGTTATGATAAATGGATATTTGATAATATTTCCTAGACTATAGAAACGTGTGCAAATTGCAGGATTTGAAACCAATGAAAGGTGCTCGCACACGCGGATGATCACACGTTTAATAGCATATGCAAATCTATTTGCATATAATTTTCTAGGATGGTCATTCGAATCTTGTCGGTTTCATGAACATATATCAATATAAATACTGTGAAACACATGCATCTCTAAATGTTTCATCTCTAAATGTTCATCATATGTGTGACATTTTATTGTATATAGGCCAGGGGTGGTGCAGTTAATATTTATTTTATTTTTGTTTCAGCATTTTTTGTCGGGGCGCAAAATTGGATAACCGATATATAGCCATGCGTCTGGTTCCTTCATGTCATGATGACCCAGCTTCGTAGGCGGGCACTACCGGTATGTTAGCCTTCATGCAAACTTCCATCCGCCGTTGAAAGTCCAGATCTACGGAAAATAGATCTACAATAGTCGCTCCCGATCTTGGCGATAGAGAGCGTACTCTCAGATCTGGTGTTAATCATAATTGTAAAATCCGTCAACTACGCAGAAGAAATCTATCCATCTCCGTCCTCCCCATACATCCAGTCGGTTAGAGACTTGTGTCAAATCAAAGCGGAAAACGATGCGTGGCTGGTGATTCTTCTCGGCGCTTCTATTAGAAGAATGATAATTCCTCCATACTATGGTCCCATCATGTGCTGTCGCTCAAATCCACTCAGGAAACGAAGTGCTGTAACCCAAATGTCTTCACCTTGGTAGGTAGCCCGTAATGTAACGGTTGCGCTGCAGCGACCCGGCTATAAATGACAGACGCGCGGACCTCAGAGAAGACCAGCATAAATGTTCGACAGCTCTCATGGCGACTGGTCGTATTTGTGCTTCTTCCGACGTACATTTTCCGTTCTAAAAGTCCACTGTTTTAGTTCATCGTGCCCGATGTCTACATGATGATGCGTCTATATTTCTTTGAACATATGCATATAAAAAAATCCACCAAAAGACTCCCGATCGTCTCGTATCATGTAAATAGGCGTCAAACTGGACGATTTCGTTTCTGTTTTCGACATTTTACATACTAAGTGACATGGTGAGAGCCAATGTGGATTTTTTTTCATGTTCAAATTTGAGTCGACAGATGGATAAACGCCTGTAGTGATATTCAGCACTATTGATATGAAAATTGACAGCTTTAAAGTCGGAAAATCTACCGAAAATGAAACACAATATGCCTTGCTTCGGCGCGTCGAGGGCGGCATGCAATCTTGAATCCAACCTTCGAACAGCCTTGTCTCCCATTATGCCAGGGCCGTAGCTTAAATTGTATGGAAATTGTCTTGAATCATCAGTCGCATTTATCTTCAATCCGATCACCATCCCACCATTAATACACAGCGCATAAGTACTGATGACTATTGCAAAGACATATTCAAAACTATCACCCCAAAGACATCGAGAGAGATTAGTAAAGACATGTAACTGTTGGTCGACTGCCATTTTGTCCTGGTATACCAGGTCCGAGAGGAGAATCGCCGCGCACACACTTCCCCTGGCTAACATTTTCCCTTCGGACATTCCCCGTCATGGACTGTTTACTTTCCCTGTATTTGATTTTACTAGTATGAGCATAGTTTTCTTGTTTTTTTTTACTTATTAAAATATGTATTTTCAACAAAACTTTATTTTTATTTCATTACAAAAAAGTTCACATTTTACACATAAATGTGGAAGAAAGTCTGTATGCCGAAGTTAATGTCTGTTTTGCCGCCTGATTATTTATCTTTGTATGTAATTTCTGAGAGGGCACGTAAGTTGATTAGAACTTGTCCCCAATCCTATTGCTATTATTGAGGTAATCAAATATGTTTAAACTAAGAAAGTCTAATGCTAAATTTCGAAATATACTATCAGAATGCAGTGGCCATTT
>JAVTVY010051470.1:0-27156 GCA_036873755.1 Hanleya hanleyi | reverse complement strand
TCGATTCCAGCTCACATCTCATCCAAAGATCGAAGGTCACACCACACATCCCAATAGCTTTGTTGCTTTCATAGAATTGAAGTCCTGAATGTGCATGTGGCGATAACTTACCATGACTGGTCAAAAGTCATCCAGAAGTAAGTTTGATCCCAGGCAGGCCAAGCGTCTGCGATGAGGGATATTGGACAGCAGGTCTTCTCTCAAGTGGCACACCGCCTGCCTACACCTCTTTAACGAATGTGCATGCACACAATGATGTTGCAGTTCAATGATTATCCGAAAGTGACCTTGATTCATTGAACCTGAGCGGGTACTCCAACATCCATGCCCTGGCCCTCACATCATCAGCCCACTCACATAACCCACAAAATAATACAGTGCAATACACTTGCTTTACTTCTAGCCTTGAATAAATGTCAATACATTATACTCCTTAAGTACTGTTTCAGTTTTGTTTAACTATTGTATATTTCCAGTGTCCGTCCGTCCGTCCGTCCATCTGTCCCTCGTGCCCGGTCTATATCTTGGACAGTTTTCTATCTACTGTTCTAATTTTTGGTGAGTGGATACCCTACAGGGAGACCATGTGTCGCGTACCAAAATGAAGGTCGAGGTCAGAGGTCAAAGGTCACTGGCCTAATAAAAGGAATCACTGAAGTGTTCGTGTCCGGTCTATATCTGTGAACGTTTTTTATCCACAGTTGCAATTTTTCTTGAGTGGATACGCTAGGTGGAGACGATGTGTCGCGTACCAATATTGAGGTCGAGGTCAGAGGTCAAAGGTCACTGTTGCCTAAAATCAGGAAATCATTGATCATTGACAGTTTTATATCTACAGTTCTAATTTTTGGTGAGTGTATTCTCTAGGGGGGAATGATGTCTTGCATACCAAATGTAGGTCAGAGATCAAAGGTCAGTGTGACAGAAAAATCAGAAAATCATTACAAATTTCTAATTTTTATACGCCCGCCCAAAAGGCGGACGTATTATGTGATGGCGGTTTCCGTCCGTCTGTCCGTCCATCCGTCTGTCCGTCTGTCCGTCCCCCGTGTCCGGTCTATATCTGGAACAGTTTTCTATTTACAGTTGCAATTTTTGGTGAGTGGATACCCTACGGGGAGACGATGTGTCGCGTACATAAATGAAGGTCGAGGTCACAGGTCAAAGGTCACAGGCCTAAAAAACAGGAAATCACTTAAGTGTTCGTGTCCGGTCTATATCTGTGAACGTTTTCTATCCACAGTTGCAATTTTTTGTGAGTGGATACGCCAGGTGGAGACGATGTGTCTAGAGACGATTGAGGTCTAGGTCAGAGGTCAAAGGTCACTGTTGCCAAAAATCAGGAAATCATTGATCGTTGACAGTTTTCTATCTACAGTTCTAATTTTTGGTGAGTGGATGCCCTATGGGAGGGATGATGTGTTGCATATTAAATGTAGGTCAAGGTCAGCTGTCAAAGGTCAGTGTGATCGAAAAATCAGGAAATCATTAAAAATTTCTAATTTTTTGTGAGTGGATTTAATAGGCGGAAATGAAGTGATGCATACCAAAAATTAGGTCAAGGTCAATGGTCACTGACCCCAAAATTAGGAATTTTTTAGAAATAACGTTTTTTGTGTCAGTAGATACATTAGAGGGACACAATGTGTCACATACCAAAATGTAGGTCAAAGGTCAAGGTCACTGTGACCCCAAAACCGTAAAATTGTTAAAAATCATGATTTATTGTGTCCATTGAGAAATTGAGGGGAGACGGTTTGTCATGTACCAAAATTTAGGCCAAGGTCAAGATCAAGGTCACTGTAACCCCAAAATCAGGAAATTATTAAAACTCATGATTTTTTGTGTGCATTGATAGATTGAGAGAAGACAATGTGTTGTGTACCAAAATTGAGGTCAAGGTCAAAGATCAAGCTCTCTGTGACCCCAAAATCAAGAAATCATTATCATAAAAAGTCACATTTTCTTATGCCTGTTGAAGACGAGGTCGTGTAATGCGATGTTGCGTTCTGTCCATTCATCCATTAACATTTGTTACCCCTCTTGTCTTGTCGTTGCCATGTACGTCCGTTTGTCCGTCCGTCCGTCCGTCCGTCAACATGTTCTTATCCGCTGAATATCTGCAGATCTATGAAGTCGGGCCCGACCAAACTTTGGTTAGAGCTTCCTGAATGTTGACTGATTAAATGATTAGATTTTCAGATGGCTATGATGATTTCATGATTTTTAATTATTTTTTTTGCTATTTATTGATGGCTCAGCTTTTGCACTGCTATCTATGCCCATCAACACGTTCTTGTCCGCTGAATATCTGTAAATCTATCAAGTCGGGCCTGACGAAACTTTGGTGAGAGCTTCCTGAATGTTGACTGATGAAATTAGATTTTCAGATGGTTATAATTATTTCATGATTTTTTATTTTTTTTATTTTTTTTATTATTTATTGATGGCTTAGCCTTTGCACTGTTATCTATGCCCATCGGGAACCCTTGTTGCATGTTTCATTGTGAATTTTGAAGGTTCCCTGATACAAGAAAGATTCTCCTTGAATGAAGGACAACATTTTTTTTTAATTTTGCTATTAAATCATTCTATTCTACATCATATGTTTTATCCTAAAACTTTTGCATGAACCATATTTGTGTCCACACATTTAACTGGTACAACATTTTTATCAATTTTTGTCACCAAACATGTTACTGTACCTTGGAAATTATTTAAAACGAGTGATTAGGAGAGCCTATTTTTAGCCTGACTCTGGGCAATTTTGAACCAGTTTGTATACCTGAAGTTTATGCCCCCCCCCCCACAATTATAAGGGTGGGCCTGTGTCAACCAGTGTGTTTACTTGTAATCACACTTGTGCAATGCATAAATTGCCACTGATAAAGCTACACTTTCTTGCATACTGTAATCCCAGCACCACTCGCATGAAACCTATGTCTCTTTTATACGGTGTCCAGGGATTTTTTGCAGGTTCCGATCCCAAACTCCCAGTTCCTTTTCGTAATTCATTATTGAGGGTCCAATTTTTGAAAGTGAATTTCGGCGCAAATAGCCTGTGATCACTCACAAAACAGAGGTTTATTAGCATGAAATTCAATACCCAGCTATGCAATCGGATCGATATTGAGGATCCCAGAGGCTTTTTCTAGTATTTCCTTCAGAAATCCTTTCAAATTGAACAACAACAACACTTTCGTTTTTTGTTTCATTTGAGTTTTGGGCGCCCATATGTTTTTCCGAAACTAAGTTGGCTCTAGATGCAGCCCTGATCCTACTTGACTTAAAAAAAAAAAAACAGGCTGAGGGGTCCACGCACTTTTAGGTGCTTGCCTGCAATTCATGTTGTCCATGCGATAGCTCTAGTTTTAAGGTATGGATTGGTACCAAACTTTGAGTATACCTTACTCGCATGGCAAAGTGGAGCCATACATATGACATCAATTTGTCAAAGGTCCAGGTTGCAGTCCCCCAAAACTGAATCAAGCTTAGCTGACTAAATGTGTTGGAATATTGTTGGAATATTCGAAGTTCTTTCCCCTGCATTTATATGGTATTGCCCTGTGAAGTTGTCTCCCATGTTTGAAACGCTTCATTTAGTTAAACTGTTGTGAAATAAAAACCATACATTTACTAATTTAGCGGGGAGAGGAATCCTTTATGAACTTCACATCTGTTTATTAACTCAAGAACAAAGGTTTACTTCATCACTTTCTTCTTCCTTCATGAAAAATTCTCTCATCTGAAAGGAATCCATTTGCAGGAAAACTACTATTTTCTTGTGTTTGACTATTGTCGATATCAGTGTGGGATATGTGAGCTCTCAGCTCTTGCTTCAAGATCAACTAGTTACCAAGAGTTAAGCTCATTTTAGTTTATCATTCAATATAAGATGTGATATATGTTACATTCTCATAAGCAAAAAATTGTAGACCTTCCTCTGGATTGCTAGATCAATTGGAATCAAGGCTATTAAACAACCTTGAAATTTGAACCATTGTAATTTCAGATATACGGGCGTATATTGAAGCCCCTTGGGCTCTTGTTTGTCAGTGGATTCAATAGGGGGAAATGAGGTGTCGCATACCAAAAATAGATCAAGGTCGAAGGTCAAAGGTCACTGTGACCCCAAAATCAGGAAATCATTAAAAATAACATTGTTTTGTGTCAGTAGATACATTAGGGGGACACAATGTGTCACCTATCAAAATGTAGGTCAAGGTCACTGTGACCCCAAAATTGTGAAATTGTTAAAAATCATGATTTTTTTAGTCCATTGAGAAATTACGGGGATTCGTTTCGTCATGTACCGAAATTTAGATCCAGGTCCATAGTCAAGGTCGCTGTGACCCCAGAATCAAGGTCAAAGGTCAGTGTGACCTAAAAATCAGGAAATCATTAAAAATTACTAATTTTTTGTAAGTGGATTCAATAGGGCGAAATGTAGTGTCGCATACCAAACATTAGGTCAAGGTCAAAGGTCAAAGATCACAGTGACCCCAAAATCAGCAAATTATTAAAAATAACATGTTTTTGTGTCAGTAGATACATTAGGGGGACACGATGTGTCGCATGCCAAAATGTAGGTCAAGTGACCTGGTCAAAGGTCAAGGTAAATGTGAACCCAAAATCATGAAATTGTTAAAAATCATGATGTGTTGTGTCCATTGAGAAATTACGGAGAGACAGTTTTTCATGTATCAAAACTTAGGTCAAGGTCAATAGCCAAGGTCACTGTGACTCCAGAATCGAGAAATCTTGAAAATGACTTTTTTTTTGTCAGTAGATACATTAGGGGGGCATGATGCCACGTACCAAAATGGCGGTCAAGGCCGACTGTCAAGGTCACTGTGACCCCAAAAATCATGAAATTCATAACAATCATGATTTTTTTTGTCCATTGATACATTGAGGGAAGACGATGTGTCAGTCGTGTACCAACATTTAGGTCACGGTCAAAGGTCAAGGTCACTGTGACCCCAAAATCAAGAAATCATTATAAGTAACTGTGGGTCAAAGGTCAAGGTCACTGTGACCTCAAAATCAAGAAATCATTAAACGTCACATTTTCATATGCCTGTCGAGGACGAGGTCGTGTGATGCGATGAATGTTCTGTCCATTCATCCATTAACAACATTTGTTGTCCATGCAATATCTCTAGTTTCAAGGTATGGATTGGTACCAAACTTTGAGTATACCTTACTCGCATGGCTAAGAGGAGCCATACATTTTGAGATCAATTTGTCAAAGGTCAAGGTCACAGTCCCCCAAAACTGAATCAAGTTTAGCTGACTATATGTGTTAGGTTGGAATATTCAAAACTACATGTATATGGTATTGTCCTGTGAAGTTGTCTCCCATGTTTGAAAAAGCTACATTTAGTTGAACTGTTGTGAAATAATAACCATACATTTACTAATTTAACGGAGAGAGGGGTCCTTTATGAACTTCGTACCTGTTTATTAACTCAAGAAGTTAGAACAAAGGTTTACTTCATCACTTTCTTCTTCCTTCATGAAAAATTCTCTCGTCTGAAAGGAATCCATTTGCAGGAAAACTACTATTTCTTGTGTTTGACTAAATTTGTCGATTTCAGTGTGGGATATGTGAGCTCTCAGCTCTTGCTTCTAGTTACCAAGAGTTAATCTCGTTTTAGTTTATCATTCAATATAAGATGTTATATATGTTACATTCTCAGAAGCACAACATTGTATACTAGCTACCAATTGGAATCAAGGCTATTAAACAACCTTGAAATTTGGACCAGTGTAATTCCAGTTACACGGGCGTATATTGAAGCCCCTTGGGCTCTTATTTGTGGAGGGACTCTTGGAAGAATAGTTTATAAGTGTTTGAATTACCCTCAATATTTAAAGATTTATATATATATATATATAAAAAAACAGAATTGAAATATTTCATACAGTACTGAAGTATTACTGTACTGATACAGTTCTGAAATATTGCCGTACTGATAAAGTACTAAATCAGTACTGTTTTTATAAGTTCTGTTTCAGTGCAGATTTATTTCAGTACTGTTTCAGTACTTCGGTAAAAATGAGGTGAAACAGTTGACACTGTTTTTTTTGCTGTGCATGACAGTAGGTGATACACACTCTGATGCCAATAGAATGCATTGCTGCAACTTGGTAGTAACTGCTTGGTACTGAACTATACCCATGGGCATCATCGGGATTCCTTAAGAGGTTGTTTCCTATGCTTACATATTAGCGAGCCCACTACTGTACTGTCTAACGTAGGAAAATAACATCAATTTGGTGCTGAAGGGGGTCGTTTGCACCCAACGATCCCCCTGGCGATGCCCTTGATACCTGATTGGTAACCTTTTGGTAACATACCAGTAGCATGCTAGGTAACTTAAATAACTTGAAAGATTAGTAACAAAAGAATGAGATAGGTAGCCAAGCTGTTACCGCTCAGTCACAGGTAGGTAACAGGTCTGTACAATTACATAGGTAACCTACAGGTAACTGATCGGTAACATACCAGTAGCATGCTAGTCACTGATCAGTAACTGAAATAACTTGATAGGTAAATAAAAAAATTAAGATAGGTAGCCAAGCTGTAACCGCTCAGTCACAAGTAGGTAACCTATCAGTAACAGGTCTGTACAATTACATAAGTAACCTACAGGTAACTGATTGGTAACCTATTGGTAACATACCAGTAGCATGCTAGTAACTGATTGGTGACTGAAATAACTTGATAGGTAAACAAAAGAATTAAGATAGGTAGCTAAGCTGTTACCGATCAGTCACAAGTAGGTAACCTATCAGTAACAGGTCCGTAAAATTACTTAGGTAACCTACAGGTAACTGATTGGTAACCTACTGGTAATGTACCAGTAGGATGCCAGTCACTGATCAGTAACAGGTCTGTAGAATTACATAGGTAACATGCCAACCGCCTATAGGTAACTGATGGGTAACTGCTTAGTAACAGAGCCGCTGAACATATTAAACGATATGGACTATCCTTTACCTATAGATAACTGCACGGTGTTTGGTCTGTGACTGATCGGTGGCTGAACAGTAACTGAAACAGCTTAAAAGCAATAGGTAACCTATCGGTAGCATAGCGGTAACAAGACAGTTACTGATCGGTCACAGGTTGAGAATTGATCAGTAGCAGGTATCAAAAAATAGGTAGGTGACCTATTAGTAACCAATAGGTAACTACTGAGTAACTGAACCACCTAGCATTTCATGAGATCTATGCAATATCAGTAACCTATATGTAACTGACAAGTACTGCTCAGTTACCTACCAGTTACCTATCAGTGGACAACTGAATAGTACTGTAAGGGGACCTTAACTACCAGTACTGCTCAGTTACCGACCGATAGGTAACTGGTAGGTAACTGAACAATACTGCTCGGTGAAAGTTTGCCTGTGTATGAGGAAATAGATTGTTATCGTTCATTTTAAAATATGCACTCACACGAAAGCTGACCTCTATTGTTCGGTCAAGTTGGAGAAATTCATAGCATCTATCATATGCATTCAGACTGGCCAGGCATTTCTGACTCTCTAAACTTGTCACCACTCTTTAATAACATGTTGACATTCAAGGTAATACAATGTATATTATCTGAAATCTTCAAAACCACATCTGATATTTTATACCGTGATGTACTACTGTTTCTGTGGATACTTTTCCCTGAATCTTGAATCATTCCTTGATGATTATCGCTCTAAAGGTGTCCTGCCAGTATGGGATATGTGCGAGAGTGATCATTAGCTGGGTTTACTTCCGGTTCTAGAAGCCATGACCATTTCCGGCAGCCACTTATTTGGCTTCTATCTCTATTATACGAAAGTCTGCAGGTTATTCTCCATTGTTCAGTATTAATTTATGATGCAATCATTTGCTCCTTCGAAGGGACCCTTTATTCACTATACAGCGATGCTTAAAGTGAAACCTGTGCCCTGGCTAGCTTCTTTGTCCTTGTCCCATTTACCACTCAGCTATCTCTCCCATTCGATTCATAAACAAGGTCTTCGTGTTCCACCGAATGCATTTTCAATTAAGCACACAAAAGGCAAGATATTTCCACAGGCAGTATGTGCTGTTATCATAAAGTACATCCCATTGGGAATTTCATGACAATTCAGACTGGCAGTCTGTCTGCAATAGAATAATTACAGTGATTTCAATGTTATTCATAAAACTCCTACAGCAGATGTTGTATGAATAAAAACGATTCTCTTCAAAAACTACAGACGAGATGCTATAACCTGGAAATGTATTCTATCTCAATAAGATTATGCAAATATTGATGCTAGCAGGAAAATCAATGCAACAAATGGTGATCTGAAACTAGAGATCGAAATAACATAGGTATGCTCAATTTGCCATATTTGGTTTTGTCTACAAATTCTATCTCGTTGAAGATAGGCGGGCGACTAAACTGACTCAGGAATATTATCTAATGCTTTTAATTACAACCGGTTTTGATTGATCCGTTGATGAACAACTATCATAAAGTAGGCCGAGGACAAGTGTGCTTTTGGGTTATAGCAAAAACTAAACTGCTTCGATTTAATATCTTACATCAAACTTGATCCATATTATATCATTTTCGTTCACACAAGATTTTAATCACTATTAATCTTCACTCCGCAAACTTTACGAACAAATGATAAATCTGAATAGTTGTTTATGTATCATATATCAGCTGTTGACTCCTCAGTTCTTATTTTTGTTTTACCGAAAACACGCTCCAAAATACACGGGTTCTCACTGTTGTGTATGCATTTTTCTAAACTTGACATACCGCACCCACTTCCGAAAACAGCACCCAATTTTGATAGGACAATAACAAACACTTAGACGTTTACAAAATGCTGATATCGATGTTTCTCAATGCATATAATCATCGGGTCACATAACTTCGCTGCTGATCCACCAAGCAATGTCCCTCCTGAGTATACTATATGAGAAATCAGCAGAAAATATTGCAAACTTCTTTCTATGTCTGACAAATTCAACAACCTTACTTTTGTCGATAAACTTACAAGCCCATACTCGGATGAGGGCAATTTTTGCCAGATGGGATCATGCAGTAATACGTATAAATTTTATTATAAACCGGGAGGTCTTGAGAGATCCGCCATTTGGAATCACTCATACATCCATTAGCGTGACTGAGGTATAACAGAAATAATATATCCTAGATGGCCGCGTGCAAAAGTTATTCAAAGTATTAGGATATAAACATGAGCTGACTCGAGATTTGGTCAGTAATCGAAGATCGACTGCTAGTTTGAAAACAGGTGATAAATTTGTAAATTATATTCGAAAATGTCGCAAAACTCGAGTCTATTTTCAACGTTCTGTTCATATTTCGCTCGGTCCTTTTTTTGATAGTTTTCTGTGTAGAGCTGTTTAAACATGGCGGCGCGCATGAGAATTTGTGTTTCTACAATATTTGTAGTCAACGATATGAATCTATTCTATGCAGTCGATGACAAATAGACGGGATTTAATTATGATAGGGATTTTCAGCGGGCACGAATTCAGCAAATTTTCTTCTGGTGGTAGCATTTGTAAAAGACCTCTCAGTACTTTCGGCCCGAGCTCTGGCCAAATTTCCGAAGGATTTTCATTTGGCAGTAATATTTTATTTCTAATGCGCAGGACTGCTGACGATGGTGTTAGACATTTCGACTACAAAATGACTCAAAATATATCGAAACTTTCCCTTAGATATCAAATGCCCAAATATGGGACGAAAAGTGGCAGTTCGCCTTTTGTCCTGTAAACCGAGAATAAACCAATTCAATCGCATTCTGCCGGTTCAGTTGCGACCAATTATCTCATCTACTAAACAATTTGCCATGAACTGCCTGATGATATTATCATTTACTTCTTTTCTCCTATTTGTCGGCAATTTTGATGGCCAGTTAATGTCCCTTTACATGTCCATATCTGGATTAAATATCAGTCACGTTCTTCCGCAATATGGTGTATTAGTATGTAGCCGAAATACAATGCCATTAAATAAAACATTGATTTTCATACATTTAAATAATTCGGGCTTTTACTAAATTTCAGTCATTTTATTTATGGGATCACATACCGGATTTCCCGTATCATCTCCCGTATCATTTCGAAGATGATGTTATTACTGAAATTGCCCAAAAGGTTACATTTACCTTATCAGCTCTTCCTGAAGGTATAAATAATCTAAAATATCATAGGTGGTTGTGTGCGAAAGTTACCGAGAGAGTTTCTCCGTCTTACATATAAACCTATGAATATTCATGACTTTGACATGAGCACCAATCTTGTCTATCTCGAGAAACATCCTATAAAATATGACAAGGAATAGATATGGTGATAATAGACCATCGCAACTAGGTTATGCTATTTCTATCATCCATTCCCTCTTTGATAAGGTTTATAACACCTGTTTGTTAGAGCCATGTTTCCAATTGCAACATCACGTTATTGAATTATGGCTACATACGTCTGATCTCCAGATACCCAATGCTCCTTTCAGACAGTCTGCCTCTGGGGTTCTTTCTTTCATCTCGATTTGATAACCTTGTTGTTTCCAATATTACACTTCGCCTTTTGGTTTTCAGTCCTTTGTTGAATAAAATTTTACCACCAATTTTCGCCTCTAACGTAATCAAGGCTATCTTTCATGGCCGCGTGCAAAAGTTATTCAAAGTATTAGGATATAAACATGAGCTGACTCGAGATTTGGTCAGTAATCGAAGATCGACTGCTAGTTTGAAAACAGGTGATAAATTTGTAAATTATATTCGAAAATGTCGCAAAACTCGAGTCTATTTTCAACGTTCTGTTCATATTTCGCTCGGTCCTTTTTTTGATAGTTTTCTGTGTAGAGCTGTTTAAACATGGCGGCGCGCATGAGAATTTGTGTTTCTACAATATTTGTAGTCAACGATATGAATCTATTCTATGCAGTCGATGACAAATAGACGGGATTTAATTATGATAGGGATTTTCAGCGGGCACGAATTCAGCAAATTTTCTTCTGGTGGTAGCATTTGTAAAAGACCTCTCAGTACTTTCGGCCCGAGCTCTGGCCAAATTTCCGAAGGATTTTCATTTGGCAGTAATATTTTATTTCTAATGCGCAGGACTGCTGACGATGGTGTTAGACATTTCGACTACAAAATGACTCAAAATATATCGAAACTTTCCCTTAGATATCAAATGCCCAAATATGGGACGAAAAGTGGCAGTTCGCCTTTTGTCCTGTAAACCGAGAATAAACCAATTCAATCGCATTCTGCCGGTTCAGTTGCGACCAATTATCTCATCTACTAAACAATTTGCCATGAACTGCCTGATGATATTATCATTTACTTCTTTTCTCCTATTTGTCGGCAATTTTGATGGCCAGTTAATGTCCCTTTACATGTCCATATCTGGATTAAATATCAGTCACGTTCTTCCGCAATATGGTGTATTAGTATGTAGCCGAAATACAATGCCATTAAATAAAACATTGATTTTCATACATTTAAATAATTCGGGCTTTTACTAAATTTCAGTCATTTTATTTATGGGATCACATACCGGATTTCCCGTATCATCTCCCGTATCATTTCGAAGATGATGTTATTACTGAAATTGCCCAAAAGGTTACATTTACCTTATCAGCTCTTCCTGAAGGTATAAATAATCTAAAATATCATAGGTGGTTGTGTGCGAAAGTTACCGAGAGAGTTTCTCCGTCTTACATATAAACCTATGAATATTCATGACTTTGACATGAGCACCAATCTTGTCTATCTCGAGAAACATCCTATAAAATATGACAAGGAATAGATATGGTGATAATAGACCATCGCAACTAGGTTATGCTATTTCTATCATCCATTCCCTCTTTGATAAGGTTTATAACACCTGTTTGTTAGAGCCATGTTTCCAATTGCAACATCACGTTATTGAATTATGGCTACATACGTCTGATCTCCAGATACCCAATGCTCCTTTCAGACAGTCTGCCTCTGGGGTTCTTTCTTTCATCTCGATTTGATAACCTTGTTGTTTCCAATATTACACTTCGCCTTTTGGTTTTCAGTCCTTTGTTGAATAAAATTTTACCACCAATTTTCGCCTCTAACGTAATCAAGGCTATCTTTCATTAGACATCTCCTGAAAGATGAAGTGGAATTAAATTATTCTGTGATGTAGCTATATGCATAATTCGGTAATTGTTTTCATGATGATTATTTGACACTCAAAATACTCAATCGTACAGGGTTTTTTGGAAATTCTGGAAATGAATAAAAAAGTCCCGAGGAAGGAACAAGGGGGCACCCAAATTTTGCCTTTGAATCTGTAATTCCGACATTATTTTTTTATTTCAAGAGTTGATGTTGGTCGGCTCCTAGCAATTCACTCATTCAGAAATGTGTCATTATTGGATCTTAGTGATACATGGTGAAGAGGTTAAGCAAATAAAAACTAACGTATGCAAAAACATATCAGGACTGAGATGACTGCAAATTGTACATAGTTTATCAACCTCTAGATTCAACCTATGTGCAAAAAACTTTTGTAATCATAACATGGTATTCTATATTGGAACTTAGAGGGTCATGGGTTAATGTTGGCTTCAACTGCAATGATGTTACAGAAATCTCCGATTTTATATTTCAAATTTACAACACTCAGCTCTATTTACTATTAGAATTATGCGCGGCATAGTCACAGATATATTTCATTATTGTGTTCTTATGAATAGGCACAATGAAAGCGTGGCTAAGATACACCATTCTCTGGTTAACAAATTTACAACGAAAATCACATGGATTAAGAGTACTGATCAGCGATACTGATTTGATATTTTTGGAACATGTTTGGATTATTGACGCGAAAATTCTTTAATGGACGACAGTTGAATATTGAATGACGGACTAGACCCTCTTATATTGATGAAGTCTTTAACCCGATCAGGCCTTGGGGTGGGGCCTAGGTGGCCCCTACCGAACTATCTGCGCTACCTCCGGAACAACACAAAATTGAAAGCTGACACTCCGTGAACTTTATCCGGTTGAAGCCGGTCTGGTTTGGCCACCTCCTGAGTAGAGGTTCATTGGTAAATTCAAGATGGCGGTCACGTGGGATACCAGAAGAATGATGTGTTCGTTATTTTTCATTAAAATTTCTGCTTTTTCGCCAGGAAAAGTGGGAAAATACTATTTTATTTCACATCACATTAATATTTACCAATTTATGACGTAGTTTTGCGGATAAACTATATAAATGAAAAATCCACCAGAAAATGCCGTTTTTGGGATGTCATCTTTGATTATTTTACATTTTCTGGTAGAGTTGGCCCAAGGGTACTGTGGTAAGTTTCAGCCCCCTAGCACAAGGGATCAGAAAAATAATTAGGCGGAGCGGGTCGAAATGGTTTGTTCTCAGGCCTGGACGGGTCTCAGACAGAACAGTAGAAATGGTGATTTGGATTACGTTCTCCTGCCTTCAGGGGTTGAACGGCATGAGATCCATGTGTTGAGGTGCGTATTGTCGGTGAAAAAAACAACAGAATTGGTGTATCGACTCTTGTTATTGTAGTTACACATCTATGTACAGATTTATCTTTTATTAGTAAGGTTTAGCAGTGAATGTTTAATAATTTCAATATCTTTATGTTTATATAAAGGATATAAAAGAGACCAAGTTGTAAGATGCCGTTACTTCCAAACAGTTTTATTTATTTTTTGTTCTAACTTATATCCAAACACAAAAAGATAGGATGGTTTTTCTTCAGCCTTCTTTGCGATAATGGTCATCAACGGATCAATGAAAAGCGGTTCTAAAAGCTTTACATCATATTGAGAGAACTATACTGACATAGTGACCAGCCTCAAGTTAATTCAACCTCAAGTTTTGAATCAGCATTTGAAGCATTAAATATCCTGCCTTTATCATTATTGCCATCTGCACACGGAGATATATTATTTCAGATTACACTATCTCGTATCAGTTCATCGAGAAGAAACTCGCTCTTATTCATACAACATCTATTGTGAGAGTTTTCTTGTAAAATATAATTCCCTGATTTGTATAAATACAAACTCAATTCAATAAACTGTCTGGTAATCCTCCAGAAACTAGCAATCAAGATCAAACACGATTTGTGGGTTTATTCTCGAACTGTTGATCTTAAGTTATCCTTTGACATTTTTCAAACTGCCAATATATTATTGTATGATGTGTAGAAATGTTGCTTCAATACGCTGTTGTCTACAGTAGTAGATTGAACATTGGCAGGAAATTTAACTGCATCAACGTATTAATATAGTTTTATCCTTTTGACAAGTTCTACGAGACAAGAGGTATAAAATAGTGATACTAACATATATTACTACTACTATCAATATCAATAAGAGATATAGATTTTTAGGTACGCTTTTAACTTTTTCACGATTGGGCATGCCTTGGTAGAACAGGAAACAAAGGAGATGGTACAAAAATGTGGAATCAACACAATTTTATTTGTTTTGGTCGGAAACCCGGAAAACGTCGTCGAGATAGCTACATTGTATGGTACCAGGAAAAGGAATTCAAGGGAGTAAAATGACGTATAATTAAATGTTTATGGAACAATAAAAAGAGGATTTACCAAATATTCTGTTGACGAAAACTGTTTGAACTATGTAACTAAGAATGGAAGGACCGGCACTATTCGACCAATGCGAGTTGGATCATATGACATAATTCCACTCGCAAAAATGTTTCGTGAGTTCAGTAGCATTTGTCATAGAAAACCAGTGATATGTTTCTTTTTATGTTATGAACATCCTGACAAAATGCTTGGTAATGACAGTCAAAATTCACGTCTTGTCCACAAATATTTATAATAAGGAATATAAATATGATATTATTTATTTCATTTTCGTAATATGATAATAAAACAAATTGCAAGTACATGTACGGTGCATTCTCAAATGCTTAGGAATGTTGGAGCCAGTGGTTCGAACGGTTTTTAAAACAGGATTATTCAGCAATCAGAACACTACAGAAAAAATAACGCCAGTGAAGACGTAACATAGTTCATAGATTCTAAAGTTTTGCAAGAAATGCGAGACTGTTTGAAGACGCCCCCGGCAAGATACATTTTCAAACCTCCCAGTCTGTTGTATTGAGACCGAAAGTATCCTGCTTAGTCTTACCCCAACATTAAGGAACATTGAATACATTATTGACAAGACCTCGTTAAATACCCATGGTCACATTTTCACTGGGTCATATAAAAGCTTGGAGCTGTGAGATTGGAACTTCCGAGCTCGGGAACTTTGAAGCATGTTTTATGGTGTTCCAGTTCATATCCCTTTTCTGGGTTCTGTCTCTTGACTGGACGTTTACTGAATAAAGTTTACAAAAGGGCATGAACATGTAAGGTCTTCATTGTTTAGAATATTGTGTCGCCACATGTTAAAATACAAACTGTATCCTACAAGGTACATATCGTGTACGTCTAAACGTGGGCGCTCAACCGTGATATGGGATAGTTAGATAGAAAAACAGCTTTATAACCCATAACCCATAACTCGGCCATACAGGTGAGTGTGTCAGTCGATGGGGAAGGCCGAGAGAGGAGCTCTAATTTACCTCTTATATTCCGAACTACTTCGTCCAAGGTAAGTGGACAGGGGACAATTCCATTCAAAGCTTTATTTGCAATAACACAAATCACATTGTTTTGGTTCTAATTAATCGTAACATAGCAAGCGTGGTGGTAAAAGAGGTCGGCGTGCTGACAAGAAGACAAGCTGACTCTATTCAAAACAGGTATTCTGCTCGACACATATATAACTCGACCATCCAAATGAGTAGGTCAGTTGATAGAATCGGTCACAAGAATATATTCTTGAAATTCCGTGTTGCATCCAAGGTGAGTGGATTTTTGTGCGGTATGAGAGGCGCAGAAATGGATGGGTGGGATGGGGGGTGCTGGTCAGATATCAATGTGCGGTGTCCTGTCTCGACTCAATCAGGATTATCCCGCTCCATACCACAGTTTAAGCCGTGCCAAAGGATCCCATACATGCTCAATCAAAGTGTAACTGAGACACAAGCACGAATATTTTCCCAATTTTATAACGCTTAAGTAGATACAGCTATCAGATAACACTTAGCAATTCGATTTGGAATAGTAATATTCTTCTATGAAAGGATTTGATGACAGGAGGGCAATGCTGCCAGCATACCCCACTCACACTGTTGATGCTTATTGTCTGTATACGGTGAAATTCTATTGGTGGACGTTTTGTCTCCGACTCCCTATGTACAAATCACAGTGATTCTAACGTTGTGACTGGCTAACGTGGTACTAAATTATCGCTCTTACATATTTGTTTATAATACCGCTCAAGTCGATGCTATTGTCCACGTGGTCACGTGACCATGTCATTCAAAAATGTTCACATCATCATATACAGTAAAAACGAGGCTGGGATATAAATCCTCACAAGGATCCGTTTTGGTTCTCGATATTTTCAGAAACATACAGAGTGTACATTTGTCTGTGGGGCTGTATGACTTTTTGTCAGTACACCGGCATCTTTTTCCAACACTCTTGTTACGGTGCATTTAAATGTCCTATACTTTTAATATATAGTTTAAATATTGCTCAAGGGGACGTTAAATCTGTCGCCATCTCTCTTGTGTTACGGCTGACTGGTTTGTGTTGGCGATAATATAATTCTAGTGAGGTAGCTTAGGGCCATATTTTGGAAAGATCGTGACACGCTGGACCAAAGCACCAAACTTGGCACACCCATCACTTGAGACATATAGAACAATATCAGAAGGGGTGCCCGTTGCTCTGGGCTCTGTGATGCCCTCTGGTCCCCAAAAGGGCATCTGAGGGGCAATATTGCTATTCAAAGAATAGTTAGCCTCCCAACAGCTTCGTTATTTTTATTATCCTTGAGGCTGAGAAGCTGAAACTTGCCACACTGTATCACTGGTTCAAGCCCTACCAGAAAATGTAACAAAATCCAAGATGGCCGCCATGATGACAACATTTTCCAAAAATAAGCCATTTTCCTGACGATTTTTCGGTCATATTTTTCGATTTTTTTTTATTTATGCAATTTCTCCGCAAAAACTGCGTGATAAATTAGTAAATATTATTGTGATGTGAAATAAAATAGTTTTTGTCCACTTTTCATCGCGAAAAAGCAGAAATTTTGAAGAAATATGACAAAAACATCAATTTTCTGGTACCCCACGTGGCCGCCATCTTGAATTTACCCATGATCCTCTGCTCGGGGGGTCATGTCTATAGGCTCAAAATGACCCCAATATGATAAACGATAAAGTCCTGGAGTTTCAGTTCTCCATTTTTTGTCGTTCCGGAGATAGCGCAGAATATTTGGCGGGGGGCCTAGGCCAGGTAGGGTTAATTTTGAAGGAATACGAGGAAAACAGAACTTTCCAGTTACACCCTAATATCATCCATTGTCTAAAACTACATCTAATATATTCCAGTGGGTGCCAAGACCATTACATATATATGTGCATGGTTCAACACCCGTGCATTACTCTAATTATATGCCGGTTGTGCATGTACATTGTAAGAAAAATGATACTGAAAGGGGAGGATCCTGTGTTCAATTGTTATTAGTGGATTCAGATCCAGTCCCCCCCCCCCCTCTGGGGCTCGCAACTGTTTAAAGCTAGCACTTTGTGTCTTTATAACAAATCAAATTAGGGGCATTTTATTCTCGGAAAAGAGCATCATGGGTAAATTCAGATTTGACGAAACGGTGGTGTACCTCGAAAATTTTGTTTTTGGAGTATTTTCCTCAAAATTGGTGTATTATTCTACGTAAAACTACCCAATAATATCTTAAATCACATCAGATGATTAATTACTAATTCGCAAGGCAATTTAGGCAAAAAAAATTGCACAAGTAAAAAATTTGAAAAATCGATTCTAAAAATCAGAAAAATGGCCTATTTTTATAAAATGACGTCACTGTGACATCATCATAGAGATCATCTTGAATTTTGTTATATTTTCTGGTAGCACTGGAACCCTAGATATAGTGTGGCAAGTTTTAGCTTCCTAGCCTCAAGGATAATAAAAATAATGAAGATATTGGTAAGCTATCTGTTTTTTAATTGGTAATATTTCCCCTTAACCCTGCATGGCCTGGAGGGGGGACATGCCCCCCTCTCCATCAAACTTCCTGCGCTATCTCCGGAACGACAAACAACAGAGGGCTGAACCCCCGTGACTTTATAGTTTATCATATTGTGGTCATTTTGAGTCAATTTGGATAACCCCCCGAGTAGGGGATCATGGGTAAATTCAAGATGGCGACCACGTGGGGTACCAGAAAATTGATGTTTTTGTCATATTCCTTCAAAATTTCTGCTTCTCCGCGATGAAAAATTGGCGAAAACTATTTTATTTCACATCACATTAATATTTACTAATTTATCACGCAGTTTTTGCGGAGAAATTGCATAAATAAAAAATTCGGAAAATCTGACCGGAAAATCAACCAAAAAGTGCGATTTTTGAAAAATGACGTCATCAGAGCGGCCATCTTGGATTTTTTTTTCACATTTTCTGGTAGAGCTTGACCCAGGGGTATATTGTGGTAAGTTTCAGCCTCCTACATGTAACTCAAGGATTAAGAGAATGGCCTCCAGGCCACGACAGGTCCCACAAAGCCCAGGCCAGATAGGGTTAAATGCCCTTTGGGGGCCCTTTTGGGCACCCCTTCTGATATTGTTTTGTATGCCTCAGGTGATGGATGTGCCAAGTTTGGTGCTTTGGTCCAGCGTGTCACGATCTTTTTGCTAAGCCACCTCACTATTCTACGTACTAGAAAAGAAGTTGCCCACGTAACAGATACACACAGACAGACAGATTTTGAATTTGTGGCCTCCCATCCTAAGTTGGATGATGTAGGCCATACCATTGAGGTTGCTTTTAAAAAAAAACAATTAAAACATTACTTGAATAAAAAATAAATACTTCACGTTTGATTTTAAAAGAAATACTGTGTTTTTAAGATACTCAATGGGACATATAAACATGTAAATTGAGGCTCCAGAGGCGTTATTGTGTAAGAAGGAAGGGTACTACTTTAAACTTTAAAAGATAATATAAAAACAACCAGCATGCATATATTATGAAACAACGACCCTATTTATCATAAATATATAACTGAATTATAAAGGCCCAAACAGCACATGCATATTTTATATTCAATTAATAATAAATTCATATTATTTTAGACAAGAGTATTTGTGTGGTTATTAAAAATGATGTAACATAACATCTCTACTCATCCCGGTGAAGACCGTGACCGATGACCTGGTGGTATCATCAGACACTAATGTCCAACCAGAACGAGCAAAGACATTATTTAAAACAAAACTGTTCACCCCCTCCCCACCCTTAAGCATAAATAAGAAAATGTATATTTGAACAAGATTTGATGTAATATCCACACTCATTCTGGTGAACACCGGAATATCTTCAGACACCGATCCTCCGACACCGATGTCCAACCAGAACAAGCAAAGATATTATTTAAAACAGTGTTTAGCAATAAAAGCCAGATTTGATGTAAACTCATGTCTATCAAATTTACAGATATATGCATGTACTATTATAGTGACCAATATAATCAGAAAATACAAATGGGCACAGCACTTAATAAAAATTTCATTCATAGATTAATTTAATTTAAAATGTATAATGACTAAAAAGTTACCACATGCATATCACAGATTATTAAATAAAATAAAACACATGCAAAACATGCAATAAAATCAATACAAGGGTTAAATACAATTCACATGCTTTAATATCACAGACATTAGATAAATATATGCAAAATAAAAGCTGACATCACATTAGCCTAGACGCTGAGACACATGCAACACGTATTAAATACACATTATATGCAGATTAGATAATTAATTAAAATCGGCGACAACCGCCAATAAAATTGGCGACAGCCTGGTACACCTTACCACGGTTTCTAGTTGGTTTAAAAACAGTCTCCATGGACGGGTTAAAAACACCTGCCTGTAAAAGATGATCATAAAATCTAAAACGTTCATTATCATAACGGGAACAGTAAAACAATAAATGGGGAATAGTATCCTCGACTAAACATTCATCACATAAACCCGTCTCATGGAGCTTAAATCTATGTAAATATGCATTCGTGGGTAGATGACCAGACTGCGTTCTTAAAAATAAAACTTCCGATCGTCGGCACGATAGAGTAAAATCATGAGATAAAATAGCAGAAGGATTAAAAGAATAATAAAAACGTCCCTTATTTGAGGTGTCCCAGTCGTCTTGCCACATGCGGATAAACCGAGGTTTCAGCATTGAAATTACCTCAGGTACAGATAGCTTGAGGGGAGATGTGATATTCGCCAAATTTAGGGCTTGTTTAGCAAGCGTATCTGCCTGTTCATTCCCCGGTATACCCACATGAGATGGAATCCAAGCAAATGATATATCAATGCCTTGGTGGAATAGCGTTGTATATACATGTAAAATTTCAAATAAAACCGGACAGGATTTATTCCAGATAAAATGTATCATTGCTTGGAGAGAGCTAAGTGAGTCAGTAAAAATAACAGCTCGAGCTGGTCTAAATTCAGATAAAAAACAAAGTGATAATAAAATAGCCAAGAGTTCAGTTTTAAAAACAGAGACGTGATCAGATACACGATAAAACTTATTATAATTAATCTCGGGTATGGTAAAAGAGGATCCAGTTTTCCCAGACTCTGGGCACTTCGATCCATCCGTAAAAATCTGTAGATACTGAGACCAATTATAAAAAATATATTCTTTTGCATAAGCTTCAATCTGATGTGGGGGGTCAGATTTCTTGATTCTATGATGTAAATCAAGATATATATTGGGGCATTTTAATTGCCACGGGGGAAATGCAGTTGTAATATTTTGCTGTATATCCAAGTCATTAGTATCAAGTGTATTATGTAAAATATTTGATCTTATGCTAAATGGTTCTGGATGTTTTGTATTATCGATGTAATATCGATCATATTTCGATGGGTTAAAAACAGATATTGCTGAATTATTTTCAGAAGCTTTTAATTTCAGGGAATATTTAAGAGTCCGCATGCGCCGTCTGATATACAGGGGCCACTCATTACTCATAACCTGTAAAACATTAAGTGGTGTTGTTCTGAGCGCCCCTGTACATATACGAAGTGCTGAGCACTGAACAGAGTCTAATTTTTCTTTCAGAGAGGCGCATGCGGAATCATATGCCTCACAACAATAATCCAGACGAGAGCGGATAAGAGATCGATATATAAGTAAAAGTGATGTACGATCAGCCCCCCAGGATTTCCCCGACACAGAACGCATTAAATTTAAAACTTTGTGACACTTGTCAACAACAGATGTTATATGTTTCTGCCAAGTTAAACGTTTATCAAATATAACACCAAGATACTTAAATGAATTCGATACTTTAACAGCAGTGTTATTTAAAAGAAGGTCAATTTTATTTCGGACAATACGTTTGGTAAAAACAACAGCCTCAGTTTTGACCGAGGAAAACTTGAACCCCCACATCAGACTCCATTTCTTAATATCATTTAAAGCCATTTGAATATATTTCTTAGCAGTACTAAAATTACGGCATTTAAACCATATAGCCTTGTCATCGGCAAATAGCGAGCAATTTATTTTGGGATTGAGGGCAGATGGGAGGTCATTGATAGCAATGTTAAAAAGCGTGGGAGATAAAACACTGCCCTGGGGCGTACCATTCTCCACTAAAACCAAGCGAGATAAATCGCGACCAATGCGTACACGAATAAAACGATTTGATAAAAAGCTCTTAACCCACCCCAACATCTTGCCCGAAATCCCCATACCATGCATTTTGATTAAAAGACCACGTCTCCACACCATATCATAAGCTTTTTCTATATCTAAAAACACGGATAAAAAGTATTCCTTATTTAACAATGACTTACGAATTGAATCTTCTAACGTAACAACATGGTCTGTTGTACTCCGGTTCCGGCGGAATCCACTCTGTATAGAGGATAAAATATTATTTTTATCTAAAAACCATAGAAGGCGAGCATTAATCATTTTTTCCATAACTTTACACAAATTTGAAGTTAAAGCAATGGGCCTGTACGACGTGGGGAGAGAGGAGTCCTTACCAGGCTTAGGAACCGGTATAACTATGGCTCTCCCCCACGCCGCAGGAAGACGCATGCCAGACCAGACTGTATTATAAAATAAAAGTAATATATTAAGACATTGTTCTGGTAAATTTTTGATCATGCTATAAGATATGTTATCCTCTCCTGGAGAGGAATCTTTAGTGGAGTGTAAAGCCTGTTTTAGTTCAAGCATGGTAAAATCTTCGTTTATCGGCATGTCATCAAATGCAATATTATTAAAAGGGTGTTGAGTTTCCATATTTTGTTTATGGGTTAAAAACTCTGGATCATAATTATCAGAGCTGGAAACGAATGCAAATGAATCGGCCAGTACGTCACATTTATCTGCATTAGTGACATGATCGACATTATCCAATTTAATTGTGGGAATATTATTAGACTTATGTTTTCCACTAACTGCCTTTATTTGAGCCCATACATGCTTAATTGAAGTGGAACTATTTATGCTTGAACAATATTTTCGCCAGTGAGCTTTTTGAGTAGATTTAATCACACGCTGAGCAATAGCTTTCTTCTTTTTATAAATAATAATGTCTTCCATTAAGCCTGATTAAAAGCGTCTATAATATTGTTAGCATATACATCTATGTCGTTATTAAAAAGATCTTGATTAAAAGTGACCTCACATTCTTTACCATATTTCACCCAATCAGCTTTTTTAAGTTTCCATTTGGGTGGATTGCCTAGATGATTATTATATGGATTAAAACCAAAGTTAAAATGTATAGGATAGTGATCTGATGCACATGGGGCTGAATAATCAACCGACCAATTGTTTATACATGATACATCAGAAGTACATAATGTGAGATCTAATGGGGTCATATTACCAGAATGAGTATCTAGTCTTGTAGGAGACCCATCATTCATAACTATTAAATTGAATTTATCAATAACCTCATATAAAACCCTTCCATTAATATCCGTTTTATTACTTCCCCATAACGGATTGTATGCATTAAAATCACCACATAATATACATGTATTATTTACAGCATTGAAAAGGGAATCAAAATCAGTAATATTCAATGTTTTACAAGGGTTGTATAAATTTATAATATTAACAGGGTTACCATCATTTATGGCTATATGATAACATTGGCATTCTATAATATCAAAAACAGGTAACTTGACCTCTGTAAATGAAATGCCATTCTTAATAAACATAGCCAACCCACCTCTATCCGCATTTGCTCGGTCAAATCTTTTGATGGTATACCCTGGGAATGTAAAATTTAGTTGAGGTTTTAAAAAGGTCTCCTGTAGACATACAACATCAGGTTGATTCTTAAGCTCAGACAGGTAAAATTTAAATTCCTGTCCATGAGCAGTTAAAGACTGAATATTTTGTTGTAATATTGTAAAACCCATAATAAAATATAATAAAATAAGTACGACATAGATGTATATATTATGGTGTATGTCCATTATTCACCCTCATCGAGATCCGTGACTCCCTCTGATGCAAATTTATTTAGGTCACGGAGTAGTTTCTCCTTGTTGAAGGACTCTGCTCCCAAATGCCGTTCAACACATAACATGATTTTGGTTAATCTCTGAGCAGTGTTTTGTTTCTGTACAAATATAAATAAGACAACTTTTTCAACTAGACTAATTAGTGATGTCATCATGTCTTTGTTTACACCACTTGCAATTGAAGGAGATTGTGTTCGGGAATTGACATTAGAACTTCTCGTTGTCGGGCGCCCTCGAGGAGGCCTCGTAGGGGGAGTCGACGGACCAGGAGTTGGGGAACACTGAATGGATGATTGGGAAAATTGTGTTGTTTGTGAAGATAAAATAATAGGTTCACTTTCTGGATTTTCTGTATTTCTTATGGTTTTTAGAGCGTCTGAATAGGATATCTTTTCGGTGGTTTTGATATATTGAGCTTTGTTAGCGTCCTTGCGAACAGAACATCCGCCCCAACCGGCGGAGTGTCCAAGACCACAATTTGCACATTTAGGGGTGTCTTTATTTTCACAATGTTGAAAATCATGAGCACCTCCACAGCGAGGACACTTCACAGACCCACGGCAGAAACTCGCCGTATGTCCCATCGCCTGGCACTTGTAATATCTGGGCACAGGTGGAATATACTGTTTAACTTCAAACAGCCTGTACCCAATAACAATTTCAGGGGGGAGAGTAGATGTTTCAAAATATAGAAGGATGCAAGAGGTTGGGGTCTTATCTCTGCCTTTGGTCAATCGTTCGGCTTTCGTTACTTTATATTTTTCAAGTGCCTCAATAACCTCGTCTTCGTCAATTTCTCCGTCAACCCCATAAATAACACCACGTGACCCTGTCTCTCCCCCTTGTTGTGTGCATTTAATGTCCCTACCCATGATGTTGTGCATATTCAGAAGTTTTTTAACTTGACCAAGATTTGCACAGGTTATTTGAAGATTTCTGTTCGGCAGTTTTTTAACCATTTTTACTGGGCCGCCCAAAGCTCTGTGTAAATCTTGGCCAAATCTAATTGGGTTGAGATTACCTACAGGTGTACCACCTATTGTATTCATAACAACGTTCAAGTTTACCTGTTCCTTGTCTGCACGTTGATCTTGGCCTTTGTTTTCTTTGCCTTTGTTGGAGTTTACCTGATCCTTGTTCATGGGTTGTTCTTGGCCTTTGTTGTCTTTGCTTTTGTTGTTTTCACCTCTATTACTTTGCTGTGAGTTTTCTTTACGAGCCTTTGATTTTCTGGAAGCACTTTGGCTTGATTGACTGCCAGACCGGTCTCTTTTCCTATCGTCAAGCTCTACGTCCATGTCGTCATCAGTTTCATTCCCTTCCATAGTTCTTCGCCTGGTTCTTGAAATCCCGGTAGTCTAAATATAGGTTACAGTATATAATGTGCACACTAACTATGTGAAAGCACGGGGGAATGGTTAGGACACACAGTTAGTTGTATACAGATTGGCTCTGGGGCGACTCCGAGCAGGGAATGAGACACAAAGAAGCCCAAATTAGTATGAGAAATGACAATTGATTTTGTACAAGATTGTCTAACTAATATAAATATAAATAAATAGGAGCAAGAAAAAAAAAAAAAAAAAAAAAGAATGAATCAATAAATCAATCAATAAATAAAGCAAATAAATATATATTTTTTGGGGGGGGTGTATGTATATCAAAGAATAAATAAGCAAGAAGCCTAGATATATTGGCTGCCTGCACACTAAATCCAAAAATAGGAAGGAGGGGGAGAGAAAATAAGGTTAGGGAAGTAATATAGAAAAGACAAAGGGAGAGAAAGACAAAGGGAGAGAAAGACAAAAAAAAGGAAAGAAAATAAGGAGGAAAATAGAATGGGGCAGAAGAGAGTAAATCTCAACGTTGAAAATAAAGCAAAATAGAAAAAAGAAAAAGTATATAAACAATTGAAATGAAATGAACTAAAGCAAACTCAATGTAAGGACAAATACAACCGAAATGTGCAGAGCTGAGCTGGAACACGTCCGTCCACCTTGCGAGTTGTAGTCGAAGTCTTCAAAGTCAATGCAAAAGTCAACAGATACACACCATATTATCTACACATTATATCTATAGCGGGTGACAGTGGAGACTCAATTCAGACATCCACACTACTGGAGTATATCACCACACATATCATGATACTGTCCTGACTAGCAACGATAAAATATCTTCAAATAATGATGGAAGACGGAGTGTGCAAAGTTATTCTGCATAATAAGTATTGTTTAAAGCACTTAATTGCGCATGAATAGTTGTTGTCGAAGTATAACATCATAGTCCACGTCTGTGACATGTGAAAATGTAATCCTACTTTTCGTCGTGAACGATATCGACACGGAGAACGGTAACAATTCATTGATGTTGTTTGGTATGTTTTTGATCACATGTTATAAAATATTAGGAGAACAGGTGGATTTTAAGATTACTTTGCTATGGGTTTAGGTGATGCCGGCCAACTCTGTCCACTCCGTGATGTGTACTCTCGTCAACGAGATCGGTTATCGATGTTTAGCTGAAAAACAAGTCAGCAAGGTTATCGCATCCTGTAATTATATACCAATACCGGAGCAAACAGGCCCATCAAAAAGCTCTCGAGATATGACTGGACTAGGTTCGTGAGGATGGTTCTTTACATAAACTGTTTATAATAAGCGGAAAAGCTGAACAGCTAAGATATTACTTAAACATACTGGTCCCTCATTCATTGAAGGTGCCGTGTCATTGAATTGTAATTATCCATATCATTAAGGCCAACGAACACACGCTTAAAACTAAAGTGTTGAAACTTGCTCGTAAAATGTTGAAATAACTCTGTAAGTGTATCCACAGGAACTGCTCTTTAAGTGTTGTCCCTGTGGACATACTTAAAGGGTTATTTCGACACTTTACGAGTAAGTTTCAACACTGTAGATTTAAGCGTGCAGGGCTAAGTCACAACACAAACAGAATTCATCACAGTACCGATGTTCTAGGTTGTCTTTAAATTGCACAATCATGATAGAGAAATCAGTCAGGCACCGGTACGTGTCCAATGTCCTCGTTGGTGACATTGTCTCTATTTTAATTTGATCATTTACATATAAATGACTATACTTGGAGTGGACTGTGCACAAGAATGTATACTATTTGTATAATGGCGACTTTTCGGTCAGAGTCAAAATCGAAAGAATTATTATTCCAATTACACACTGCTATCTGCTGATATTGCCATTTTGATACCATGACACAGGAAATTGAATTCAGAAATATTATCTCTGTTATAGCCTTCCGAGATGGGAACATGTGTGATTGAGGTATCACGATTGATAAGGCATTTTCTGAGTTCCTGAGTCTCCTGAACAAAAGTTATGAAAATGGCATGCACATATAAGGTCTCCATTGTGTAGAATATTGCGTTTACTACACGTTGGGTAATTTGACAAACAAGAAAT
>JAVTVY010051469.1:0-25917 GCA_036873755.1 Hanleya hanleyi | reverse complement strand
ATAATCCAGTTGACGGTGGACCGTACATAATCCAGTTGACGGCGGACCGTACATAATAGGGTTGACGGCGGACCGTACATAATCGAGTTGCCGGCGAACCGTACATAATCGAGTTGACGGTGGACCGTACATAATCGAGCTGACGGCGGACAGTACATAATCGAGTTGACGGCGGACCGTACGTAATCGAGTTGACGGCGGACCGTACACAATCGAGTTGACAGCGGACCGTACACAATCGAGTTGACGGCGGACCGTACATAATCGAGTTGACGGCGGACCGTACATAATCGAGTTGACGGCGGACCGGACATAATCGAGTTGACGGCGGACCGTACATAATCCAGTTGCCGACGGACCGTACATAATCCAGTTGACGGTGGACCGTACATAATCCAGTTGACGGCGGACCGTACATAATAGGGTTGACGGCGGACCGTACATAATCGAGTTGCCGGCGAACCGTACATAATCGAGTTGACGGTGGACCGTACATAATCGAGCTGACGGCGGACAGTACATAATCCAGTTGACGGCGGACCGTACGTAATCGAGTTGACGGCGGACCGTACACAATCGAGTTGACAGCGGACCGTACACAATCGAGTTGACGGCGGACCGTACATAATCGAGTTGACGGCGGACCGTACATAATCGAGTTGACGGCGGACCGGACATAATCGAGTTGACGGCGGACCGTACATAATCGAGTTGACGGCGGACCGTACATAATCGAGTTGACGGCGGACCGTACATAATCGAGTTGACGGCGGACCGTACATAATCGAGTTGACGGCGGACCGTACATAATCGAGTTGACGGCGGACCGGACATAATCGAGTTGACGGCGGACCGTACATAATCGAGTTGACGGCGGACCGTACATAATCGAGTTGACGGCGGACCGTACATAATCGAGTTGACGGCGGACCGGACATAATCGAGATGACGGCGCACCATACATAATCGAGTTGACTGCGGACCGGACATAATCGAGTTGACGGCGGGCCGTACATAATCGAGTTGACGGCGGACCGTACATAATCGAGATGACGGCGGACTGTACATAATCGTGTTGACGGCGGACCGTACATAATCGAATTAACGGCGGACCGTACATAATCGAGTTGACGGCGGACCGTACATAAGTGAGTTGACGGCGGACCGTACATAATCGAGTTGACGGTGGACTGCACATAATCGAGTTGACGGCGGACCGTGCATAATCGAGTTAACGGCGGACCGTACATAATCGAGTGAAATAGCAACAACATTGCATCATGAGATATCTTCGAGTTTTATAACTTTTGATTGGTCAATCCAAATTTTCAAATGGTAATTCGTCATATTCCTTGACGTATGAAGATCATTGGAAAAAAAATTCTGTCGCTCACAGAGTTTCTTCAAAGGATCATTGAAAACCCCATCTTCCAAAATGCTCCTGATGAACGGTCGTGAAGGTAAACGGATTCACAGTTTCACTCTACAACTGTCCGTACATGAGGACACATACCAACAAAACGGCCTTACTTAATATGTATGAATTTGGCAGAGCACATCTTCAAAAGACTATGTTCCCTAATATTCGCCGTCAAGAATGATTCACTACAACAGGGAATCTGAATTTGGAGGTGGCTAATCAAATTGGCCCAGATTTTTTTCTATTGAAATTTGGAAAGGGGTTCTCATAGTTTTGAATTTCAAATGTCAGAAAATACAATCGTCGAGTCCGTCATTCAATATTCATCCTTCGTCCATTAGAGAATATATACGTCTATAATCCAAAGACCTTAGAGCGTTATCATTTCCCTTCGAAGACGTTTTTATATGGAGATTTTTTTTTAAATAAATCACTATTCTGATTCAATCAGGTATAATGGCCAATCAATGTTCGCGGGAAATCAAGTCCTTATTATAATCTTAGACCCAAAAACATTAATGGAATTGGTAGCCTTGAGAGTCGCTCGAGCAAGGAGACATTAAACGGTCACAGCCTGCCCGTGTTTAACATTTCTGCAAAAGGATGGACATAAAACTCGCCATGGGTTACAGCTCAAATGTAATTACGGATGCGACAAACTGCTCAAATGTCTACAATTCAACTGTCTACTCGATTTAGCAAAGCACTCTAGAATAGAAAAAGTTCATCGACCGGCTGTAAACACGGGTAGTTTTTCTGAAGACACAAAAGACACTTGTCTAGCAGAAGTGATATATCAAACGTGACAGCCATTCCTTCCTCACGCGTCATGGTGCTCTGCCTCAATATACGTTGAAACTGATCGCATTCCCAATAATTAATGTATGACCGCGTTCTACTATTTCACTCAATTAACTTGGTTAAATTTTATACGAATAAACACTTAGATGTAACAGACTGGCTACTGGTGAGCATTGAACCCCATCCGATTACCGCTGTTGAAACAATTGATAAGAATGGAACGCGTCCGACTCTCGCAGTAGCGGGGTTGGGTCCAAGAACGTTTTTGTGTTGTTTGAGACATCACATATTCATGATTGATAACCTACTGACTGTGAATCATTCGAGGTGAAATAGAAAAAAGTGTAAGAACCGATGTCGCCTTATAGGAAAAAAAAACATTTTTCCGCCTAGTTGGGTTTATTTTGAGCTTATTTGCAAACCCAGCCAAGCAAAGGGCCATGGGTAAAATCAAAATGGCGACCATGAGGGTGCCACACGAAAAGTTATTTTTTTCCTCTTCGTTTTCTGAGTATTAAACATTATTTTACTTCACTTCAGATATTTATTTCCTAATTTATTGTTGTTTTGTTGTTGTTGTTGTTGTTGTTTTTTGTTTTTTTTTGTTTTTTTTTAGAAAGTAGCACATATAAGATATTTGGAAAACCAGAAGAAAAAAAAAATCAGAGAAATACGCAATTTCAGAATATGACACCATCAAAGTGACCATCTTTTGGTCTGGTACAGCTTGACCCCAATATTTATTGCGTAAGTTTCAAACCTATAGCTCCAGAAGTAAGAACAATACTTAGGTACACATACTTGTGTCGCCGAAAATGGTCCCTCTCCAGGTCTGCACCCAGCACTGGTAGGGTTAAAAGGTATTTCATAAATTTTTGCTTTGTTGTGTTTTGTTACAAGTTTCTAACCCAAGAGCGTATGAAACGTAAGATATTGTCACTGTCAATCCCACCACTGGAGCACCGTCGGTACTGTCAAGAAATATTCGAGCAATCTTGAATGAACAACGATTTAGGTAAGGTGTCGATAGGCTGAACATTCTGTTCAGAACTATAAAGTTCCATTTCAGAACTAGAGTTTGCAGAATCTGACTAAGATTAGAGAGATGGATGACAGATATGGAACCCATCGTCAATTAAAGTTCCACTGTAGCTGGTCCAGATATGTTACTATCCAAATTGTAGTTCGTTCCCTAGGGAATGTGTATGAAATAAAAGGAATAAAAACACATGATGGTATAGAAGAAGCGATCAACAATTTTCAATGATGCCAGCAAGACATGATGGAAAATCCTAATTAATTAAAATTATTCTTTATCTAAACGAATTTTCAAGTCGTTTTCCAGAGTATGCATCTCATTCACGCCTTGACTGTGACTGTTCATTTGAACCAGAGACATGTTAAACACCTGATATTCATACGACCCCTAGCCACTGGTTAACTGAATAAGATATAATATGAAACGTAGCTTCAGAGAGCTTGCACGCTACGACCGTACTTTGTCGTCAGTGTACAATATTTATCAAGAAACAGGACCTCTGAATGGGGGCTTTGGTGGTATTAGCCCTAATACATTCTGGCTGAAGTGAATACACTCAAGGTACCCACACGTGAGATTGTGAAGCATCGAACTGTATTAGAACCTCGTTATCATCTCATCAATAACGTTGAGATGGTATGCATGAAAATATATTTAATTCGTTATCTGAAACCGACAAAAAAAAATTCGTTCAACGGAGCAATATAACCAACATGCAAAACATGAACCAGCAGAGTAACTCTATATTAATTGTCTTGCCTTTCAAAAAGTAGACACCTTTTCATTTTTTTTTTCACACAAAAAATGCTCGGTATATTAGCAGAACGTAATTTTCTGGCAATATTTTTATAGCATGTGCCTTGAGGTACGATAAATGAGACAGATGGGAAAGAATCATATAGACGCAAATTTTCGAGGACCTAAAAATGACCGTCATTTTGTAACTTGTGATGGTTTGTACATATTATTATATAAATTTCCTGAAAGTGAACGTAACAAAATATTGTATAATGTCGGAAATTTTCAACCTACGTACGGTCTTGTTCCATCGCGGAATTCACAGCGAAGTTTTTTCTATAGAATATATTTTCGTCACCCTTCTCCTCTCCCAACTTACTTCTAATCGGGTTAATGCTTCTCTGGCGCAATGTTCCATCTGGTTACATAGTGTTTATAGCTCTAGTATTTCCGCTGCATGCATGATTGACATGCTACAAACATTCTTTGTCCAGAGAATTCCGTAGGGCCACTGAATACTTGAATGAGCATTTTAAACAGACCGTTCATAAATACAGATTATTGTGCATATATACCACTTCATTTGTGACCAACACAACTCCAGCTGTAATCAATTCAGACTTGGCATCAAAGATTTCCTATTCCCTGGCACCCGAAGGAAACAAATTGATATATGATGACATTTAATTGGTCAAATTCCGTTTTGGGTGGTTGTCTTCCTATGCCACCGATGCTACAGCATTACCTAGGAGAAAAGTATATTTCGCTTGTCAAGAATATGAATGTTTCACATATAGGAAATCACGGAGTCAACACGTCTGAAAACATACGTACAAATCATTACCTCAAGGTTAGTGTTTGTTACTACGATAACATATAAATTCTTTCATATTATTTCTCATTATTCTCAGCATTGTTTCAAGATGGATCGCTTTCCGAGAAAATCACAAAAAAATATTAATGGAGGCGCTCACTAAATCTTGTAGCAAACTGATTCCTGGTTCCGTGAACTTCTGATACGTCTGATATTGCAAATTGCAGATAAGGCTTCAAACTGCACTTCCTGGTGTTGATTTGTAATGGAGCAATATCGTGCACAAAACTAGCCGAATTGTGCACTTCGAGGTAAAAGCATGAAACTTGACATGATAGTAGCCAAAGATTTTTTTCCAATATGGCCGCCAAATTCAATATGGCCGCCAATATAATGGTCAAATACAGCAATATGATAATAATACTGTTTATTGTTTCAGTCGAGGTCATGAAACTTGCAGCGATGCTTGTTATTAATGCTCTAGTCCGTTTTCAAGAAAGATCTGTAAAATTATTTTCCAAGGTGGCCGCCAAATTCAAAATGACGGCCATGAATTAGTGGTAAATCATCATATAATGCGTAAAGGATTATGTCTGTATTGTGCACTTAATGTATTGTGCTGAAGCCAAGCAAATAATTCCTGCTACGAATAAACTTTATCTTTCACGGTAAAATGACAGTCGTATTCAAGATGGCTGCCAAAAGAAACGCATTTTAATATGAAAAAAACAGTCCAAGGACCACTTTCTGGATCTTGGAGCAACGTCGGTCCTCGGAAACATAGTAAGAATTCAAGCTTTAGTCCTCATCTTACGGTTTATACGTGTACACACACGCCCGCACACACACACACACATACATGATTCAAGTGCGGACAGGCAGGACGGCGATGCGGCGATTGGTGGCGAGAACAACGTAGGGGAGTTTTCTTTGTAGGGAAGGTTTATGAAAGTGGCGGTATACCGGAATTTTCGTCGAAATCGGTTGTGCTAAAAATAGATCGCCAGCTAACGCACTATCAAAGCAATCGTTCTGACTCTTTCAGCAGTCATTTGTTGAACCACTTACGTCACGCTGTTCCCGTGTACCAGTTGCTCCAAGTCCTTTACACGCTCGCACGACTTACAACGCCATGAGTCTACCATCCACGATGCTACTGCCCAGTACACATGCGAGACCGGCGGGGATACATTTAATCGCCTGGATAGTTTACAGTGCCATGAACGGTTTCTCCGTGAGAAATCCAGGCATCAAATTGGGGACTGTGGACACCACTACAGACTACACAGTTGAGATCTCACCAAAGTGTAATCCATGGACATGCACGCTTGAGGGTTTAGGAAGCCGTGGCGTTTGACTCCATCCTTGAGTCTACTTTTCAAGATCCTGTTGGCGAGTATACATGTTCGATCTGCAGGAAGTCATTTAGTCGTAAGGATAATTTACGGTGACATCAACGTTTGGTCCAAAAAGCACCCAGCCATGAATGCCAGCATTGCGGTCGAGTCCTCAGACTCCACAGTCAGTTGAGCCCCATCAATCCGAAAGACATCCACAGTTTGTGTTCCATTTTGTGTTCCATCCATGACTTATACTGATACTTATTCTCATGGTCGGGTTCTGATTGAACAAGAGCCGTCTGAGATCAACACAATTAACTTCTGATTTGAGAAGAGCAGTTGACTATGCGGCCAAGACACGGAAAATAACATAAGTGAATAGTAATCACACCCATAGCGGCTCCCCCAGCGTGGGTGTGCTCTGATGGAGGGGATAATAAAATGATTGACCTGTGATCCTTGTTGTTGTTCTCTTATTTGACTAACCATTCAGAATGGTACTTTTCACGGACTCGTGATTATGGACGACGGCTGAATTATGAATGACGGACTAGACGCTTGTAATCGTAGAGCTACGTATAAGCGCACATGTGTGATATCGCCTATAAAACACGTCCCTCTGGAACCCACACCTCCATTCCAACTGTTGCAGAGCCATGACGGAGACCCATCCCTATGCCACTCGCATTTCACAGCATGTGACCGTGGTTAACTCACTCATGGGTTACCGAGCAGTGGTTAGGTCCATGTTTGCAGATGGCGACGACAACGAGGGGTGATGCCAGATCCTGGAAGAGTTCACAGAAGCGGTCCTCGACTCGATGGCGAAGTGTGCTATCACCCACCTCTATACTGGACTATGAAAGCCATCCTTAATGCTCGGGCTATGGACCACGAGCGCTCACGTCGGAACCAGCGACGGCTCGTGGACCTCGCAATGGTCTTTGTTCTATTGACCTTGACGTTGAAAAGAACGGCTCTTCAGAGCCTCCATGTCTTCCGAAAGAGAAACGGCTAACTAAGCACGATGTTCACACACACAAACACAAACACACACACACGCGCGCGCGCGCACGCACTCACTCACTCACCATCGTTAGTGCGTCCATGCCTTAAGATGGAGGTTGGGCACGCCTCACGGGCAATTTGGACCACGGATGGTCCATCTCTACCCCAAACACCTTCCTTCACACGCCCAAAATTCCATCACCAATGATGTCACAGATGACGTGGACATCCTTCAAGTCGTGGTCTACACACCAAGGACTTCACAATGACACCTCATACGACGCATTCGGATCAAGAATGGTCCTTCAATCGCTCAAACACACTCCCACGCACGCTTGATGTTACTACTGCCCAACTGAGCATGCGTAGCGCAATACGACTTTCAACAAAAACCATACCATTCGTTGCGTCACGGGTTGAATACAACCATAATAGAAATATGCTCGGTGGGCATGATAACGAACAAGAATAACAAAGACTTTTGTGGAGTTTTCTATTTTACTGATAAATTATAACATCAATAATAATAAAACTTTACATAAACGGTGAATGATATAACCTGCACTGGATCAGTCCGAGTTGCTCTCCGCAATTAATATTACGGGTTACCATAAAGAAAATAGTTCACTTGCCATTGTATTGTCCGTGTTTAACAGGAACAGTTCACTTGTCACATAATGCACAGTTCTTGACGGTCGATGTCCAAGGCAGTCTCAACCAATTTCCTTTACGGCACAGGGACGATGTTAAACGTAGCCGGGCGTTGTTAAACGTGACCAAGCGTTGATAAACGGTCACAGGCGGTGATGTTGGCCTAGATGTTTGGTTGGGTCGCTTGGTATTCACGACCTGGATTATTGATTACCGTTGCCCTGGTCATCCCCAATCATTATTAATATCCTGACCATCGTCACTCGAAACAGGAAATTCGGCAGTCCCTCAATTAGGAATACGTCAGCTGGGAATATATATAAATACCTACGGTACTATTGCGTACTCTTTATATTTACAACTACATCAAATATAGGTATATGTTAATACAATATCCATATTGATATCTTTTATCGATATTACGCATTAGTCAAGAGCTTCCGATACACAATATTTAGGCCTATATTCTGTATATAAAACCACCCAAAATTATACACAAATATTATCATCTTTTCCCGTCTACTGTGGATTCTCAATTAATTTAGTAAACTAACCGGCTATATTTACAGATCTTTAGTTCTAAATTCTACATACCTGGGAATACATAGTTCACCACATATATATGCGGCCGCTCGGATCTCAACAGACTCCGGGCCCAAAGCGTGTGTTCACACTAAAGTGTCGGCTTAGAATGAATCAAAATCAGCTGTCTTCGAGTACAGCACATAAGAAAATTTACGTCTCACAAATATAACCAATCGTAAGACATAATGCTTTATCTACATTTGGTTAATAATCTAAAGACGGAGTGCAGGCCGGGTTTCCAGATTAGCATAATTGCTTCCCCCGTTACACTTCACCGCACACAGTGAACTAGATCGTGCCTCAAACTCCACCGCAAGCGGGGCAACATAGCTCTATCCCTGCCATACAAAATAAACTGTCAATCACAATCGTGGCATCACCCCTTCCTCAAGAATGAAATTTGTTCACAATTTTCATTAACCGGATAGATCTATTTCTGATATACATCACGCAGTTTCAACTGGGCTTCGGCTCATGAAAGCTGCCCCTACGTTTAGCGTACCCTTTATTGCCTCAATTTTATAATTGAAAGTTTGTAAAAATAGTGCCCATCTCATCAATTTTGAATTGCTTAGTTTCGCCGTCTTTAAGAAAGCGAGAGGTTGGTGGTCGGTTTGAAGCAAAAATGGTCGGCCAAATAGGTGCACATTGAACTTGTTTCTTGCTCTTTCTTGGTCTGAGGACGGAGAGCTAATTTTATCCGCTGGATTTTTTCCTCAAAGGTGCTAAGAATACCCTGTCCTACCAAATGTCCTACATACTCTAACTTGTTGTACCCAAAATAACACTTGGAAGGTTTGACTGTGAGTTTAGCTTCCTTAATCCGTACGATGCTTCTCCCACGTCTCCGTATGAACAAGAACATCGTCCACAAAGCTACCAACATCCGTCATATCGTGCAACAGTTTTCGCATCATGCGGTTATATGAACTTCCGGCGTTAACTAGGCCAAAGGGCATGCGCGTAAATCTGTATAGGCCAAACGGAGTGTAGAAGGCGGTAAGGTCTTTAGCCTGTTCAGTCAAAGGGAGTTGCCAATAACCCTTACAAAAATCCAATTTCGACAAAAATTTGCACTTCGTAACTTTGGCAAAAATTTCCTCGGAATTAGACATCGGCTCGGCGTCGAACACTGTAATTTTGTTGAGCCGCCGGAAGTCAATTACGGGCCTCAATGTTAAATCTTTTTTCTTCACCATAAGCAAAGGCGACCTGTATGGAGAATTTGCGGGCTCAATAATCCCCATATCGACCATTTCCTGAACTTCTGTTTTTACCGTGTCCAGTAAAGTATGCGGAACAGCGTACGGTCTTACTGTTATTGGCTCTTCTGATGTAAGTACAATATCATGCTCTGCTAATGTCGTCAGTCCGGGTTTGTGTGTAAAGATGTGACGATACTCGCGAATCAGAGCGCGCAACTCAACTGCTTGCTCTTCCAACAAATCCTCGCAAATATTAACATCCAAGTAAGTTTCGGCTTTTGCCGAAGGATAGTCACTAAGCAACGTTTCATTACCGAACTCTTCAGACTCGGTTGGATCTTGATCAATCGCCGCTACGAGTCCCATAGTGACGATTTTATCACGTTCAACGTACCGCTTGAGCATATTAACATGGAAGATTTTCTTTTTCTTCCCCATTTCAATGCGATAATCGTTAGTTCCAATCTTTTCTAAGACTGAATACGGCCCTTTCCACTGCATTAATAATTTATTGGTATGACTGGGCAGCAAAACGAGGACCAGATTACCGGGACTCATTGCACGTTCTCTAGCTTTCTTGTCATAGTTCCGCTTATACCGGGTTTGCGCAGCGCTCAAATTCTCTTTGGCTAACTACATGCTATCTTCCAGCCTGTTGCGCAAATCAACCACATACTCATATGTCGTTCGGACTTTTTCGTCATCGGCCTCTTTGGTCCAAAGCTCACGCAGGATCGCCACTGGTCCGCGTACGCTGCGATCATACAGTAATTCAAACGGGGAAAATTGCAAGCTCTCTTGTGGGACTTCGCGAAAAGCGAACAACAATGGTTCGATGTACCGATCCCAATCCGCAGGGCGTTCCACGCACAGCTTTTTGAGCATCCCTTTGATTGTGCCATTAAAGCGCTCAACTAATCCGTTACACATTGCGTGGACCGGTGTTGTTCTAAGCTGATCTATAGAAAGTAATCTACAAAATTCCGCCATCATATCGGAAGTAAAATTACTGCCATTGTCAGTGAGAATTTCTTGGGGTATTCCTACTCGCGCAAATATAGACCAGAGTGCTTCTGCTACTCTCTCTGTAGTTATATCTGGTAGAGGTACAGCTTCCGGATAGCGCGTCGCATAATCCACAACTGTAAGAATATATTTATTCCCACGTTCGGTTCAAGGCGTAATCGGTCCTACGATATCTGCGGCTACCCTACAGAAAGGCGTGTCAATTAGTGGCATTTTCTCCACTGGGACTTTGGAAACTTTCCCCTTTGGCACAGTCTTTTGATACATATCGCACGATCTGCAGAACCGATCAACGTCTGATGTATTTCCAGGCCAATAAAAATTACTCAGTACACGATCAAGAGTCTTCCGAGACGCAAGATGACCAGCCATAACGGCGTCGTGACCTAGTTTTAATACTACTTGTCGTAAATCGGTCGGTACCACTAACTGCTTCAGTTCGGGCGAGTTCGGAGGTCTAGCATACAAACGATACAGAACCCCATGTTTATACCCGAAGCGTTCCGTACCCGCTCCAATCGATTTCGGATCATCGCCATGTTTGGCGTAACCGTGAAGTTTCTTTAGCGTAATGTCTTCATGCTGTTTTGCAATAACACTCTCATGAGTCATATTTGGTATTTCTATTTTTGGCACCTTAAGGGGTTGCAAAAGTTTCCTCCCCTTAACTGTTTGACTGCGCGTTTGTACCGCATTAGCCACTTCCAACCCGCGTTCTGCTTGGACGTCGGTTGTATCTACAACCTCAGACACATCACATATTTCACTACTTACTACGTTCTCATTAGTCTCAAGTTGTCTGTCGAGGTTCACTAATGCACCTGGTATATTACCTATAATCAAATCACAGATTGGATTGGTCATGCACAGGGCTTCAAATTCGCCTGTGAAAAATGGCGTCTGCACATAAACTCTAGCCATCGGCGCCGTTCGTACAGTTCGGTCAATCATGACATATCTTTTATGCACGCCCAACAGCCGACTATCATCAACCTAACTACGCTTAAAAACTACCCCACTGCAACCAGTATCACGCATCACGCGTGCTTTCCGGCTATCGACATACCCGTCTTCAACATGCAGGCCAGATAATTCGAGGTCAGAATTTTGACATGAACTACTTAGTATAGGGATATTGCAACCACATTCTAGAGTTGCTGTGACGTCAGTCATTGAACAGTTGTGCGTGGTTTTGGGGTCCGCCACGTCAACACCACAAAATGCAGTGTATGTACTTTTACCATAACTCGCGCCTGTGCGTTTCTTACACGATTTCGCGAAGTGACCAATTTCGTGGGATCGATAACAAGTTATTTGTCCGTCCGTGCGTCTGCCGTCGTGTGCAGTTTTATCAACACTAGTTACATTAGAGTGCACATCGCGTTTTTGGTTCTGAACCGTTTTCGAACTCTGGTTCGCGATGCTTGGTCGATTAAGGTGTACCCAATTACGCGCCTCCATGTAAGTTTCCGCCGCCTTCACCGTGTCTGTAATGGTCCTTGGCGTGCGCTAGCGAATAAAGACCGCAAGATCCCTAGGTATGTTAACAACAAACTGCTCTTTCAAAAATAGTTGGCGCAAGCTCTCATACTCTAGGTATTCCAGATAACTCGACCCATCTATCTAAGTAAGTTTCCAGTCTAAACGCAAATTGGACAGGGGTTTCATTGGATTCTGGTTTAGTGGAAAAAAACTTCTTTCTGAACCCATCTTCAGTTAACTGAAACCGCTTAAACAAGGCTTGCTTTAATTGCGCATAGTCCTTAGCCTCTTCGGGAGACAAACGCACGTAAACATCAAGAGCTTTACCAGTGAGAAGGGCACCAAAATAAACCGCTCCATCTTCGGCCTTCCACTTCTGTGTTTCCGCGTAACGCTCGAAACGCTCAATGTGAGAATCTAACTGATCTTTTGTTTCGTCAAAAACTGGTTATTTTGGCCGAAACTCTACAACATTACGAACGTTTTCGGTGGGACGCTGTTCTGCTTTAACTTGGGCCGCTGCCCGTTTTTCAAGGATTTCAAGCTCCATCTGTTTAAGATCACGTTCATAAGCACGTTTTTCTCGTTCTTTTTCTTGTTTCTCTACTTCCGCCACATGCGCGCGTTTTCGTTCTTCTTCAATGAACAATCTTAACTCTGTTCCCCCTAAACCTAACTCCTTACCACACCGCGTAAGCTCGGGTAAATCCACCATGGCCGTGCCGTCCACCCGCACAAAGACGAGATTTGGACAAAAAATACCAAAAAGAAATAGTTTGAGCAAAATAAACGCGCACCAAAGACGCCAATAAACGCGCGCCAAACACGCCACGGTACACACACGCCGTGAAAGAAAATACGCTCAACTAGAAAATTAACCAATTACCCCACAGGTCAATTGATTACGCAAGGCCAAGGCAATCAAATAGAAAAAAAACAATCGCTGGTCTAACAAACCAACCGCCTACTCTTCTAGGCCAACAAGTCATCAAATCACTATAGGGATCGTAAACCCCCCGGAGTTGTAGATTACTTTAGCGGAAGGCCCCCACTAACTCTCACTATGTATCCCTCGCTAACAGTATTCCTGTGACTGGACTTCTATCCCGTTCCAAATGACGCAAATACCCTTATTAACCCTTGGGCAAATTGATCGATTAATTTTGATTGAAGCAATGCAAGGTTTACATTGAGAAAAAAAAATAGTAATTGGGAATTCGTTTGAGCTTTGATTCCTGCCCGTCATCAAGTCTTAACACACGAGCAAATCCCGGACGAGCCCCCAGATGTCACGGGTTGAATACAACCATAATAGAAAAATGCTCGGTGGGCATGATAACGAACAAGAATAACAAAGACTTTTGTGAAGTTTTCTATTTTACTGATAAATTATAACATCAATAATAATAAAACTTTACATAAACGGTGAATGATATAACCTGCACTGGATCAGTCCGAGTTGCTCTCCGCAATTAATATTACGGGTTACCATAAAGAAAATAGTTCACTTGCCATTGTATTGTCCGTGTTTAACAGGAACAGTTCACTTGTCACATAATGCACAGTTCTTGACGGTCGATGTCCAAGGCAGTCTCAACCAATTTCCTTTACGGCACAGGGACGATGTTAAACGTAGCCGGGAGTTGTTAAACGTGACCGGGCGTTGATAAACGGTCACAGGCGGTGATGTTGGCCTAGATGTTTGGTTGGGTCGCTTGGTATTCACGACCTGGATTATTGATTACCGTTGCCCTGGTCATCCCCAATCATTATTAATATCCTGACCATCGTCACTCGAAACAGGAAATTCGGCAGTCCCTCAATTAGGAATACGTCAGCTGGGAATATATATAAATACCTACGGTACTATTGCGTACTCTTTATATTTACAACTACATCAAATATAGGTATATGTTAATACAATATCCATATTGATATCTTTTATCGATATTACGCATTAGTCAAGAGCTTCCGATACACAATATTTAGGCCTATATTCTGTATATAAAACCACCCAAAATTATACACAAATATGATCACCTTTTCCCGTCTACTGTGGATTCTCAATTAATTTAGTAAACTAACCAGCTATATTTACAGATCTTTAGTTCTGAATTCTGCATGCCTGGGAATACATAGTTCACCACATATATATGTGGCCGCTCGGATCTCAACAGACTCCGGGCCCACAGCGTGTGTTCACATTAAAGTGTCGGCTTAGAATGAATCAAAATCAGCTGTCTTCGAGTACAGCACATAAGAAAATCTACGTCTCACAAATATAACCAATCGTAAGACATAATGCTCTATCTACATTTGGTTAATAATCTAAAGACAGAGTGCCGGCCGGGTTTCCAGATTAGCATAATTCCTTCCCGCGTTACACTTCACCGCACACAGTGAACTAGATCGTGCATCAAACTCCACCGCAAGCGGGGCAACATAGCTCTATCCCTGCCATACAAAATAAACTGTCAATCACAATCGTGACACTTGTCTACATGCAGACAGCTACAGGATGACACCCAACACGGTCCATTCGAACCACGGATGGTCGACCATCTCTACCCTAAAAACCTCCCTTCACACACCCAAAATGCCCACTTTGGCTACTTGTCCTACTGATGACCTCATCAAGGACGTCACAGACGACGTGGACATCCCTCAAGTCGTGGTCTACACACCGAGGGCTTCACTTTGACACCTCACACGACGCATCCGGACCAAGAACGGTCCCTCAATCGCTCAAATATACCCATGCGCACCTCCAGAATGACCACTTTACTTACTACACCTCAACTGCCCATGCGCAGATTGGCGCGACTTCCAATCAAAAAAACGCCAGTCTGACTCAACCCCACGAAAGCTTCACTAGGATACCCCAACCGGCCCATTTGGATCAAATATGGGTCCCTTGATTGCCCAAACATATCATTTCCCACGTCCAAAATGACATCTTTCGTTACTACTGCCCAACTGCGCATGCGTAGCACAATGCGACTTCCAACAAATACCATACCATTCGTCGTCTACATGCAGAGAGCTACAAGTTGACACACCACACGGCCCATTCGGACCACGGATGGACCATCTCTACCCAGGACACCTTCCTTCACACCCCCAAAGGCCCACTTTGGCTACTACTCCTACTGATGACGTCATCAATTACATCACAGATGACGTGGACATCCCTCAAGTCTTAGTCAACACCCCGAAACATTAAATGGAAAATTATGGAGACACCAATAGCTAGCATCATGCCAAGTTTTAGGCTTCGGACACAAATCAAACAATGAACTAAGGTAATTTAAGTATATGACCATTATTATGGCGGCCATCTTGAATTTGACTGCCGTGTTGGAAAAAAAATTCCTTATCAGAAATTGATCGGGTCATCATTGGCTACTACTATGCCAAGTTTCGTGGTTTTACCTCGAAGTGCACAATATTTTCACCATATTGCTCTACTATTGGGCCACTTTGGTGAAAGCATGGTGGTAGGAGATATGATCAGTGAAGGACGAGAAGGCTCTATGTTTAAAAATTGAATGACATTCGGTAACACCGGTCAGCTCTCAATGACGGGAATTTTAAATTTCCATGGTCAACTTCCATCAAGGCTTTTACAGTTAATGTCCCAAAACGTGAATTTGTCATTTCAAGTGGATCGAGAATCCTCTGGTTTTTTGGTGATTTTTTATGCTAATAAATAACAAGTAACAAAACTATTAGTGGACTGATGCCAGGTAGCCTCCATTTGATCCTGCACTATGACGTTATGACGAGGAACTGAAAATACTCCCATGGTTGAATATCTCGGCTTGCCACCAGCATAATGTCCAAAATTGGAGTACTTTGTGCTCTCCAACCGTTAAATATAAAGACCCACTTATAGTAGGCCGGCCAAGGACACGAAATGTGACTTTTGATGGCATGTTTTATTACAAATGGGTACCCATCCTAAATCAGTTATTTGTGTGTTAGGGTTCAAGGTGAGCGGGGATACCCGGATTGTTTATATTAAAGGTCATTTCGGGGTCATTTTTGGGGTTAAATAAGGTCAAAATTGGTAAAAGTCGTTCCTAAATTAATTTCCATTGTGATGTTTGTTACCAATGGCTATCCACGCTAAATTGGTTTTATGTACTGTATGGCCTTAACGCAGGTATGGCTAGCTCGTTAATTATTGGAATTGAGGTCATTTCAGGATCACTTTACGGGTCAAATTAGGTCAAATATGAGGGAAAATTCTGTTTTATTTCATATATTGTGTGCTGTTTGTTTTACTTTTATGCAGTATGGTTCAAGGTAGGGTGGGTACTAAGACAACTTTGGCAATTTTGTGTCATTATCAGGTCATTTCGAGGTCAAATAACATCCAAAGATGGCCAAACGATGGGCCTTAAACCAATTTAAAACATTTTTGTGTGAAATTCCCTGTAACAGGAATGGGTATCAAATCTGAAGTAGTTACACGGGGGGAATTTTAAAATATTAGTGCAGGGTAATTCAGTATTTTTTTTCTGTGAATTTTGGCAACATCCATTTTCTTATAGACTGGGTTTTCCTGAACAAGATAAGTGTTGGTCCGAAGTTTTCTTTCTCGAGTTCGAAATAATTCGAGTTAACACTTTCTGGCCTGGGTGATAGAGGGTTCGGAAATTTAGTGCCCTTTTGAACATTCGCGGTATCACCAGAATGATTAAAAATCGATAACAAAGACATTTTCGCAGTTTTGGAATATTATATTTGACTGATTATGAGCCTATTTCTTTAATTCTAGTGATTAACCATCATGCGTTAATTCAAAATGGCGCTCATGTGGGTTCATCCATAAATCGACCTTTTCGGGTTATTCATTTGAAAGGCATTATTTGTCTCCCATTGTGCAAATTAGTTAACCCAAAGGAATCTTCCATCACATCCTAGCATGGTTTGCCTATTTTGAATCTGTTTGCTTAATTCTCAGCTTAAAATATGACGTTTTAAATCAAAATGGCGAACAGGTGGGGTAATCTGAAAATCACATTTTTCATGTTACTCGTTTCAAGAAGCTTCATGTTTTTATTTAACGTCGGTACAATAGTTAAATACAAAATATTAGCTTGTACAAGCTATTTAGACAGATAAAAGTGAAACAATAAAAAATATAGATATTAAAATACAGACATATATATACAAAATACTAATACATATACCACGTACACACGCATGGTAATACGTGATACTTAAACAGCAGATGTGTGAAATTAAATATATGCACAGGACAGTTTTATTATAGGAGATATATGTACATCAAATATACTATATTAGAAACGGTATAATGTGGTTACCGAGTTGGTCGACAGTCATTCACATGGTGCACAGTTACATGTAGGTCCTTCCCAGATCCGGATGAGTCTGCGGAACTGAGCATAGGAGTCCGCGGTCCTTGTGTCATTGAGCAGACTGTTCCATACCTGGGGAGCAGCGAAGCGGAACGACTGCCTACCATACCTTTTGGAGCGAATGGTAGGTATATTTGTAGTATTCTGATACCTGAATGAATAATGCGAATTTTTCACTTTAATCAGATTAGCCAGATATTCAGGAGACAGCCTATTTATAATTTGGTATGTCTCCAGTACCAAATTTCTCAGTCTGCCCAACTGTAGGTTTGGTAATCGAGCTTTTTGCAAAAGATCTTTTTTTTTTAGATATTTGTATCATTGAAGACAAAACGGAGGGCTCGATACTGAATTTGTTCAAGTTTATTAGTATTTGTTTTGCCACGAAAAATCATGCCATACGAGTGGGCAGTAATTAAAATTTGAAAGGATAAAAAATTTGTATATGACAGTTTCCCCGCAGTAGTGAGGAAACGACTGAGTCTTCGAAGAACATTGAGCTGACGTGAGGTTTTACGACACAATTCAGATAGATGTTTGTTAAAATTAAGTTGGTAGTCAATATCTACACCCAAAAGTTTCACCGAGTCTTCGCACTTAATTTGGACCCCTTTCACAATAAAAGAGTCACATTGGTCGTGGGTCTTTTTACCAACACAAGGGGCTTGAAATTTATCTGGGTTAGGCTGCATATTATTATCCGTGAACCAGTCAATTAAAACATAGCTTTTTCTTTGAATATTGTTGACGAGTACACGCAGATCAGGATGTACATAGGACAGAGTATTGTCGTTTGCGTAATTGTAAACTTTACCTTCTTTGATAAAATAGAATATATCATTTTAAAAGATATTGAACAAAAGTGGTCCCATAATTGACCCTTGTGGGACTCCTTTTTTAACCTCGGACCACGAGTTGAAAAAAGCATCTAGATTTACTAGCTGCTTGCGATTGGTTAGGGGTAACTCCCTATTAATTCAACTGCGTCGTTGGACAGTCCGTACGCCTTAAGTTCGTCCAGTAACAGACTGTGAGAGAGACAGTCAAAAGCCATAGACAGATCCATTAGTATGGCAGCTGTATATTTATTTTCGTCAAAGGCTTTTTTCCCAGTCTTCAACAACGCGAAGTAACGTAGCCTGACAGCCAAATCCTTTTCGAAAAGCGGCAAGGAAGCTATGAAAAATACTGTCAAAGTGGTCGGATAACTGAGCAAATACAGCTTCTCAAATACTTTAGAGACAGCTGGTATTATGCTGACCGATCTATAATTCCCTTTGTCTAATGGGTCATTCTTTTTGTATATTGGAATGACCCTCGCCTGCTTAAGTTTATCAGGGAAAGTTTTAGGTTGAAAGCTTTTGTTAATTAAATTCGTCATAGGGGCACAAGTATATCACATCCTATATTCAAGATATTGGTCGAGATGTTATCAACGCCTGTTGCCTATTTAGAGCTAATCTTTTCAATGTACTCAGTTTTATTGCTGACTTTTATGGGTTGGAAATTAAAAACAGGCAAGTTAGTATATGGTTTACATTGATAGCTGGAGTACTAGGATGTGAATCTTTAACCATACCACTGCTTTTATCATTAGCTATATTTGCAAAGTGGGTGTTTAGTGTCTCGCAGACATCTGTCTGCTCAGAAATAACTTTTCCGTCTTCAAGTAGTATTATTGTATTATCCTGGCATTTATTTTTTATTTGATAGGAAGGGTTTAATGGTAGGCCAGAAATCCTTGAATTTTCGACGCTCAGAGCATCGCTCATGAAAGTAATTTCTGATAGACTGACGTTTGATTGTTGTAACTACATTCCTCTGAGTTCTGTAATTTTCCCAGTTTTATTTTGACTTAACATTTTTGAACTTGTTAAATAACATTCTTTTCTTGTACGTAAATTGCTATTCATGTATGGGGTTTGTTTCTTGTGGAACCTGGTTTTGACTGGGGCATGATTTTTTATGACATCAGTTAGCAGATGTTCATATGCCCAGTATGTATCATCCATATCATCAAATATCCTCGTCATTAAAATTTTTGGCACTTCTATATGTTACTTTCTGTTTTTTTATATGTGTGACCGATTTTTTCATAATTGTACACATATGGTGCCAGTCACTCAAACCGGTATCAAAAGTAAAAATGTCGAAAAGGTACCTAGGCTGGTTTGTTAAAATACCATCATTTAGAGATGAAACTGAGATCTTAACAAAACATGTCGGAGTTTTGACCATATTGGTCAGATCAAATGAGTCACATATAATAGACAAAGGGATGCTTTTGGTGTCTCGTAACATATCATAATTTAAATCACCAACCAGCAGCATGTTTTCAACACATATGGTAGCTTTGTCTAAATATGTCAACATATCCTCCTGAAAAAGAATGTCGGAGACTGTTTGTGGGCGATACATGCCAAAGATTGTCCATTTCCTGTTTTTCATGGAGAGTTCATAGGCTAAGCATTCAGTTTTCTGACATTCAAGATCTTTTCTTCTTCTACATGGTAGCGTGGAGTTAACACATGCAATGATGCCACCATCATGGCCAGTTCTGTCTTTTCTTTCCATTCTAAAACATTAAACTTCAAACAGAGCATTTGCAAAACTATTATCGATTTTTGTTTCGGAGATAAACAGAATATCTACCTGTCTGTCAGTAAGAACAGTCTTAATTTCACAGAATTTGTTCCGAATGCTGTTTTTGTCCAGATAAGCAGTGAGAAGTTTTTTAGGATTACCTTTCCGCATATTTCTCATGTCCGAAAAGATATCACAAGTTTCAAATGTTGTCGCCGATGCATCGTCCAGTGCTTGAGTGCAGTGTAAAGGAGGTGTTCGGTTTGACCGTAATTTTTTCCTTAGTGTGTTGCGTTTATAAACCGAAAATATAATTTCCTCTCGTTGACTCCAACAGTTGTTAGCTTGAGAGAGAAAATACTGAATTTTCATGTTCTCGATTTTCACCGAGAAGAGATTTGTCAAAACAATATTACGAGTATTAGAAAATAAGCATTTGTTTGTTTTTGCAATTTTTGGCGATATTCTTGAAGGGAATTCCCTTCAAATATAAAATATGACACCTTTAACCAAAACGAGTCTTACATATCGAAATGCGGTGGGTTTGATCCAAAATGATACTGAAAAACCGTTTTGGTTAAAGGTGTCATGTTTTCATAATATTGAAACATGTCAAAACGCTTGTAATGTTCTGAAAGGGTGTAGTTCACCGCCATTCGGCACATGATTCCTCAAGTTGATAATTGTAACTGCTGCCTGGCCGAATGGTTGAAGTGTCAGACTACAGATTAAAAGAAAACCAGCATTTTGGTTCGAATCCCCAAATCCTTGAAAAAATATTTTCATTTTTTCCATTTTTCTACCATCTTCAGTTTGAAATAAAGTGCAATAGTGAAATAAAGACAGCGAACCCCTAACGCACATAATCCCATATTTTATTATAATTCTTGAATAGAATTGCACACAACTCCACACACACAGTCGGACCACTTGTTCAGTATTTGAATATTGTGACGATCCAGCAGAGCAAAAAAATAATTGTTACACATATATAATTCTACATGAGGGTATTTCGTCTTAGGGCAGCGGAAAGTTGTAACTATGAATTGAAAAGTTATAAGGTTAAACTTGTCTTATATCAAGGCCTTTATTAAGGAAATGACCCTCAACAAGTGGTGACGCTTGTTTTCCCAAGTGATTATGCATGTGCCAATATGTTTGGGGGGTTTTTGCAGTTACTTCCTTAATTATTGTTCGCTGAAGTTTTGGCAGTGATTGTTCAGTTTTCGAGTCGGTTTATATATTAGTATAACTGATTATTGTTCGTAAATATCTGGGTCGTTCATGAAAATACTAATGGCAACTGTACGAGAATATGAACCAGAATTTCCCATTAGACTGGCCTCGCCTGTCTGGCAAAGATTTAGGGAATACCTGAGCATAACGTGACAATTTACTGGCTGTCTCGCTCAATAGAGTGGCAGAGAGCGACTCTTAAGGGAAAAATATCCATCTAAAGCGAACACATCCTTTTCTGCAGAGGACTACGACGAAAGGGTACCACCAAAAGAAAGTATCTTCACAATTTCCCAAGCGTATGTATTCCTGAATAGTAATGTTCATGCATTTCGATGAGACCAGTTGTCACAAAAATCACACTGAAGGGCGTCTTTGATTTTTTTCGCACCGGTTTGCTGCATTCAGTACATGGGTATCGTGACGGGCCCGGGTTTGTAGATATATCACCACTGAAGAGCATAGCAAGCATGAGGTAGAATTTCGTAGTTCAAGGCATTATTCTTACATCACTGCACAAATTTATCAAAACTGGGGGATGTCTGTGCATAGACTAACATTTTATTCCCAGATAAATCAGAAAATCACACTTTTGACCGCTGCCCGTATAGTTCAAGCCATCATTCAAGGCTCATTATGCAAATTTGTCAAAAACCGAGAGATCTCTAAGCATAGCCCCACATTCTATTCCCATTTTAAATCTATTTACATATCTCAAAGATAAAGATTTGATGGTCAAATTAAAAATAGCGGCCATATGGGGTCATCTGAAAATCACACTTTTTTCTGTTGCTCGTGTAGTTCAAGGCATTATTCTTCGCTCATTGTGCAAAAGCAAAACCGAGAGATCTCTAAGCATAGCCCAACATCTCATGCCATTTTGAATCTATATTCATATCCCACAGATCAAGATTTGATGGCAAAATTCAGAATGGCGTCCACATGGGGTATCTGAACATCGCACTTTTTCCTGTTGATCATGTAGTTCAAGGCATTATTCTCACCTCACTGAGAAAATTTATCAAAACTGATGAATCTCTATGCATAGCCTAACATCCTATGCTCTTTCTGAATAAACTTACGTATCCCTATAGGATCAAGATTTGATGGTCAAATTCAAAGTGGTGGCCATATGGGGTTATCTGAAAATCATAGTTTTTCATGTTGCTCGTTTACTTCAAGGCACTATTCTTCGCTCATTGTGCAAATTTATCAAAACAGAGAGATCTCTGAGCATACCCTAACAACTTACGCTCAATTTGAATCTATTTGCATATCCCCAAGATCAAAATACGATGTTCAAATTCAGCTGTGCGGGGTTCTCTGAATCCCCCTGCTATTCCATGTTGCTCGTGTATAGCAAGGCATTATTCTTCGTTGATTTTGCAAATTTGTCAATTACAAGCGTCTGGTCCGTCATTCATAATTCAGCCATCGTCCATTAAAGAATATCCGCGTCCATAATCCAAAGACCTATTCCATATTCCATATAACAGTATTAGCACCAAATACAAAAGACAATCATAGTATACATTGATGGTTAAATTATTTTGCAGATTGATGGTTAAATTATTTTGCAGATGATTTGAGACCCTTCGGTCAAAAATGAAGGGTGGGTCTCAAATCGTAGCCATATACCTTTTGCTCATTTTGAATCCATTTGTTTTGTCGTCGGATTAAAATTGATAGTTAAATTCAAAATGACGACCAAAAGAAGTCATCCGGAAATTCTTCTTTTTCATATTATTGTTGAAATATTTTTATTCTAGATAGAAACTTGTTCTAATTGAGCAGAATAACGCCATAGCTAATTACATTATGTCCACTTTTATTCTACTGGCATAATCATCAGCTCAGAATACAATTATTAAATTCAAAATGGTGACCAAGCGGGTTCATCTGGAATTCATATTCTCGTTTTGCTTTTATAATTCAATGTATTGTGATTACATGAAGCTGAAACTAGCAATTTCTCAAAGCCAAGTCCCTTCACCAAAAAGATCGATCTGACTATTTATAGGCCTAGTTTGGCACTATTCGTACAATCATCAGCTAAAAAATCTTCGACAGACAATATAGTGGTTACATAATGGATATTATGCCTGCCTTAAACTCTACACTACATACAACTATTTCCGCCTGTCTACTCATTCGTAACAATCAGTATTGTGAATATTAATTTATAACCGATTCGTACCCATTTTTGACCTCATTTACCAAAACGTTATCCTAAAATGATCCTAATTTTGAATAATTAACGTGTTATGTATGAATAATTTAAACCTTACACTAGATACTAGTAATTTAATTTGGATACGCATTGGTAACAATTAGTACTGTGAATGTTAATTTATACGCGATTTTCACCAATTTTGGACATCATTTGACCCAAAAGTGACCATAAAATGCCATTAATTCTAGTAATTCACGTGTTATTGATGACTACATACGACCCTACACTACATTCAACTGATTCAACGTGAATACCCAATCGTAACATTGAGACATTCGTACAGACATGTATCCACATGGGATTTCTCGACTCTCTATACTACAATCCCTCATCAGAACCTTATTGACCGTCTAAGTTCATTAATAAATCTGTGTTCAAGAAAACCGTTCGTAGATATATTAATGTCGGAAGCCATAAAGCATTCTTTAGCTCTACTGCATACAACAGATATCATTCATGGGATGTTTCTGTCTTTATAGAGTTGCTTGAATTTCTCATTAAAAATATCTATGTGAAATTTGGCAACACAAATTTCAACAGCATTTAGGTATTCCAATGGGTACGAATTGCGCACCCCTGTTGGGTGACCTACATCTGTTCTCTTATGAATATGACTATATGCAGGCGCTTTCAAAAACCGATCCATTCAAAGCCCGTTACTTCTCATTCACCAAACGCTATATAGACGATCTTCTCGCTGCGGATAATGGCTATATAAATGACGTAGTGAAGAACATATATCCACCTGAAGAACATATATCCACTGGATTTGAAGGAAACTACAGGCACATCATATTTAGATCTATATCGCTATAAACATGAAGCGGATATTCTCTCTCCTCGACTTTATGACAAAAGAGATGATTACAATTTCGATATCGTAAACTATCCCTTTCTGGACAGTAATATTCCAGTGGAACCTGCATATGGCGTATACATATCACGCCTAGTAGCATTTGTTAGATCCTGTGTTAAATGTGACGATTTTAATCAACGTCACAAAACATTGTTGCAGAAACTTATAAAACAGGGCTACACCACCAAGCGCCTCCACTCAAAGTTTCTCAAATTTGGCGATACATATCGCATGCTGATAGCAAAATATGAGCGTAGCGTGCAAGATCTATGGCGTTACGTTTCGTAACTTGTGTCTAATTCCGCTTAACCCGGGGCTAGGGGCCGTATGGACCCATGTACTTCAAGATCCTCATGGTACTCATATGAACAGTCACAATCAAAGCGTGACTGAGATACATCTTTTTTTTTAGATGACGACTCTATAACCAATATTATGGATTAAGAATACTGATCAGCGATACGGATTTGATATTTTTGGAACATCATGATGTCTTGCCGGCATCATTGAAACCTGTTGACCGCTTCTCTCTTGCAGAAAACTATCCTTCGTGTATGTATGCTATGATTGTCTTTTTGAATTTGGTGCTAATACTGTTATATGAAATTTGGAATAGGTCTTTGGATTATGAACGCGGATATTCTTTAACGGACGACGGCTGAATTATGAATGACGGAACAGACGCTTGTAATTTATCAGTCGCGCTGTTGACAAATTCTGGTTCAGATGCAAGAATGGTATTTTTGTACATAGTTATGCTGCGTCATTGATTTTTGTGACGTGAATTTGTCATTCTTGCTGTGCCACTGGTGAAGTTTTGCACGGTTGACTTATTTAGACTTTTTCGTGAGAGTCTACAGGAACGGAATCTTACACATCGATTTATATTGGCCAATTTGTAGTCTATTGTACATTTTTCACTGCTGTGGTCAACTTAAAACTGAATGTAGTAATAGTTTGACTTTGCATTTTCGGTCACAAATTACATTGGCTTTTCGGGTGGTCAGTATTTGTGAATTTGATATTTAATATTGTATATTGAATTTGATAAGCATTCACTGGAAATAAATGGCTTAAAGGCTTAAGAGTTCAATTAATTAAGTAATTTTTGGAATTCTCCAAAATTAATTGTCAAGTTCACTTTGCTATTACTTTGTGGATATTGCGTAAGGGATTAGCTGGTGTTTGCGATGAATGTGGGGGATTTCTCTCATTTAATCGAAATTTTTTGCTAGCCATGGCATAGAATATTCAAATTTGCGTTTCGATAAATTTGCTAATATACCGGTACCTAGGTCATTTTGGACTTGGCTAAAATTTATCATCAAGCTTGGCTACAAACTTCATGGATTTTGCGTGAGGTGTTACATGTAGCTGAATGCTAACTGTGAGTAAATTCTGCTTAAAAATTAAATAAATAAAAAAAATGCTTGTATATGGGTGGGCATTTTCATGGCATCAGACTGTATATCCCCTATTGTCGTATATGCCCTCTGATGTAAAAGTGGGGCTA
>JAVTVY010051468.1:0-27733 GCA_036873755.1 Hanleya hanleyi | reverse complement strand
ACAAATACCCAGAACCAAGTGAGTACATGCATCCCATAGTCCCAGGTCACGCCCGATTCACGCAGACCGGAAGTGACGTCATACACCTGCGCACAACCGTAATGGAAAAAACCCAGAACTAAGTCAGTACATGCATTCCATACAGGCAGAATGCAGGCAGGCAGGCAGGGAGGCAGGCAGGCAGGCAAGCAGACAGGTCAGGTAAGTCAGATTGAAATACACCCCTACCCTAAAAATCGCCACTCCTTTTATACGTTTTTCTATCCACCTCCCACCACACGACACAAAAACTGGCCGCCATCTTGTACCCACACTCACACACGACACAAAAACTGGCCGCCATCTTGGACCCATCCATCTTGGTCCCACCTACCACACACGACACAAAAACTGGCCGCCATCTTGGACCCACACCATCTTCGTCCCACCTCCTACCACACACGACACAAAAACTGGCCGCCATCTTGGACCCACACCACACACGACACAAAAACTGGCCGCCATCTTGGACCCACACCATCTGGGTCACACCTCCTACCACACACGACACAAAAACTGGCCGCCATCTTGGACCCACACCATCTTGGTCACACCTCCTACCACACACGACACAAAAACTGGCCGCCATCTTGGACCCACACCATCTTGGTCACACCTCCTACCACACACGACACAAAAACTGGCCGCCATCTTGGACCCACACCATCTTCGTCCCACCTCCTACCACACACGACACAAAAACTGGCCGCCATCTTGGACCCACACCACACACGACACAAAAACTGGCCGCCATCTTGGTCCCACCTCCCACCACACATCACTCACGCATGCGCACACGCCCCATTGTGACGTCACACCAAGTTCTGCGCATGCGCAGTGAGGCGCTAAATACTCAATTTGCTCGCTACCTATTACTAAGGTGTATTCACACATAAAATGTGTAGATTTACATCATTTAAATGTAACACTCGTGTAAATGTACAAAGCAAGAGGGATTTTAAAACTGAATTCGTTGTCATTTATTTACATGAAATTTGGTTGTACTTTTACACCCAATAACTGTATAGACTAGAAAAGTGCAAAATACATTTATTGTTTAATTTACTCACATGTAAATCTACATGGAAATTGGGCTATAATATTTTGCTGTTTTGTGCTGTTTATTTAAAGTTTTTAAGTGAAAATTATTGCACTTTAATATACTGGACAGACAATATAGTAAAATACAGTGAAAAACGCTGCTGATTTAAATTATTAATTATTAATTTATTTACTTAATTATCTAAGATACTCAGGCATTGGAATTAGTGAAGAATCTATTCCGACTGAAAATCGACTTATTATTAGATTGAAAATTCGATAATCCTGTTTATTAGGATATATTAGATTGATTTATCCGTCTATATTAGATCCATTCCGTTCTTCAATCTGATAGATTGAAAATAATTTCAATCGCATCGAAAGATTGATTTTCCCATCGGAGAAGATTAGATCTGGCCCGTAATTCCAATCTTCTCAGACTATTCGATTGAAAAAAAAAAATCAAAATGAATCTAATATACTCATAAAAATTAATCTAATGGACCCTAAATGGAATTTTCAATCTAATATATCGATTTTTAATCGAAAAAGATTGGTGACTGATTCCAATCATTTTATTTAAGAGAGGATTGCTCCGAGTATACGACAACATGATGTATTTTAACCAGACTGAAATATCTCTTCCACACGCAATACAATGAATGGTATATGATGTGCTATCTCGCAGTTAAAGGGAAATAACTCTAAGCGCAAATCGCTAAACTGGAATTGCAATTTTTCTGTGTATGCGGTGGAAAGAAAGGAGAGAGAAGAACAGCAGATCTGTTCACGTCATGGGATCGAGTTTTATTTCCCATTTACGACCACATTATCATAACTTTGTATGACAAATCATCTAAATCTAACGGATATATTTTTATTTCTAAATGCAATGAACCTCGGGATACACATCTTCATTTTATCAAAACAATCTATACCTTTCCACTTAGAACCTGCCTTGATTTATCTGACCACCTTTAGTTTTCAAAATCCGAGGTGTAAATTTCCCTACGAACGAGAGACGACCAATCAGAACCTACACGCTGATTGTGTGTAGATTGACATCATCCTGAAGTAACTGCCTCATTCCTCCGAGCAGGCCAATGGTACCTGTATTGGCCCAATATATAGGTCAGCCAATCAATAACGCTCTTCTATGAAACATTTCGAAATTCAAATGGTTTCGAGGTCAGTGTCAGTGTCTATTTATAAGTTCTTTAAACATTAAAGGGGGCCAGATATATCAAGGGAAGTTTGAAGTGGGAACGTAGAAATTGGCTTGATAAAATGAAGATGGCGATACAGAAAATGAAGAGAGAAAAATGGGTCAACTTAGAAAAGTATTTCACGGAAGATAATTCTTCTAAAAAATGTGGTGTGTAAATTAAGATAAACGAACGAGGTAGTAAATTTTGTGGGTATCAGTAGCTATCCATGTTAAATGTCAAGATGCCCCGCCTTTTTTTTCATTTAAGCCCTGGACTGGCCACTGGCCATTTATTACAATTCAATGCCCACCATTTTACATATTATCAGCCCTTACAATTTCAACGTGCACATGGTTACAAGGCATGTAATACCTAATATGTTGATCGCTGTTCAACACATAAATGCGAAATACCCATCGCGGCTTACTAGGTTTCTGAATAAAATTGCGAGTAATATAGTTTTGATTCGATGTTCTCAAAACCTGACAGTCCTCACACTGGTTCATCATATAAAAACTGAATATTTAATTATTCAATAAATTTCTTAACTATTGTTGTATTTCTTTGATGCCTTTTTGGCAATTCTAACGTTCACATAACTGGATAATCTGTATACATTGTGCCTATTGCATAACATGAAGTTTAAAGTTATCTAATATATTCTGCTTTATATCAAATGTATACATTTCATTTATGACCTTTTACAAATGTTCAATTAATTGATGCCTCCCTGGTAGATATTGAAAATATATAAGTAAATTAAGAGTATTTTTAATGGAATTTCACACGAATAGTCTATATATTATGTCAGAAGCAAATGTACTAGAAGTCTGCATTCTTAGATCAGACTAGCGAGCATGCAATGTCCACAGCCGCCCTGAATGATGATGATGAGTACATGATCTGAGTAATTCTCCATGCCAGCTCTCACTAATCTTCCGTGAACACATGACAGCTGAAAGACAGCCGCCATGTTGGATTTTTTTTCTTTTGGAGAATATTCTGGGAACTGTGCACTAAATTAAGGTGTATATATTTCCAGTTTTTATCAAGCCAGTATAACTATAAACGAAAAAAAAAACAACCGACGATGAATAATAATAATAATAATCCTAATAATATAATAACTTTGTTATTTCCGACAGAAGTCCATATGTACAAAGAAATAACTGTAGTGAATGTGTGGTGCAAATAAGCATTACTTAAAATGGTACAGAAATCTTGCCATTTAGCAAGCAATGCAGATTTAACCTGAAGAACAGTTACGTATGGTACATAATAACACCTTGTCATTCGACTCAACTGTACACAGCTTTCCTCATCAGTTCACCAAACGACGGAATACTGTTGATAGCAAACATTGCATAGACACTACAACTATATCTGTAACGCAACAGCCATCTAAAAGTATATTGTTATATATAACCTAGATATCTTTGAGTACAGTCTGAGTATACGTGTTCCAACGTTGACAGTTGTAAATATGCTTTGAAAAGAGTATTCTTCACGGTGGGCGTACTGGCAAGAAATTTTCTAAGTAGTACATTGGCACGAACACACAGTTTTCTCCTCTGAGATTTCATATCCGCATTGTCCAAAAGATAACAGGTTACAATATGACCCAGGTAGGTATAACGGTCGAAATATTGCAACAACGTCCCACATAACTTAACTACAGGAGGCCGAAAGTCTCCATATCGTCTAGGTGCAAACAGTCTTCTTATTGTTATATACTATATCATGCATGGGACTCGGTATATACAGAGCAGTAGTCTAATAGTGCTTGTAGGCTTTGGCAGATGGGCATATGAGACACATGTCATCCGCGTACAACAAAAGATTGATGAACAAACCAGAGAAATTGCACCCAACTTCAGCCTTGGAAAATCACACATCGAGATCTTGTAAATAAATAGCAAAACGACAGGGGGATAAAATCCCACCTTGTCTGCCACCATTAGTAACCATAATAAACGAAGGGAGTGTGGAGCCTCATCTAACGCAAATTGCTGTATTCATACGAAGTAGGCTCTCATTTGCAAATTGTCCGGTAATGAGTGAGTGAGTCAGTCAGTGAGTCCATCCGAATTCTTTCTCCGGCAAAATAAGGAGAACCGTTGACATTAGAACCTTGATTTTTGGCCTGAACGTGCATTAGGGGACTGTTACCAGCAAGTTCTAAGCTGACTTACTTTTGATGAAAATTTGGCCTACTTGGCCAAGGTGACCTATAAACCTCGAAATTGGAAAAAACAAACCCTACTTCATAGGTCCTGTGACGTTAGTCACACTACCATGTGTTACCCCATATCAACAAAATTTTTATCAAACACATGGCAAATTGCGATCTGTCTTTTTGAGAAGCGTCCAGTGGTTAATTCTATCAGAAGCCTTACTAGCATCCAAAAAACACACAAATACAGGGCTTCCATTGGTGCGATAAAAATTAACAACTTCTTTTAAAACATGAGCAGTGTGACTAACGTCACAGGACCTACGAAGTAGAGTAGGCATTAGGACTCGAACGCGAACTGTACTCTTGAAAATCCCCACCCCCAGTTGAAATCCTTCCTATATTAAGATGGGCACCGCCCAAGTCAGAATCGCCAGTGATTTTCATAAAAATCACTAGAAATTTTCATCAAAAGTAGGTCAGCTCAGAATTTGTTGGTAACAGTCTCCTAATGCGCCTTCATTCCAAAAATAAATAACGATCGCCGATTTAATTTTACAATTTTTTAACTAAAGGAAACAGACTGAATAATAAATTTTTTAGTAGATTTCAAGCTTTACGTGTGAAAATACATTAACATCTCTTTAATGGTTTTCAGTGCCCTTGTCCAGGATCAAAACAACTTTTTGAATCGCATTATTTTCCCAACAATACAACAAAATTATATATAGTACTATAGTAGAAAGGTAGCATTTATGTAGTTTACGGTAATTCAACTCAAGACCAACACCTTCTCTGCACAAGATAATAATGATTCTATGTCATTCTCCTGAGCATAACCGGTACAAAGACGAATAAATAGCGTCTCTACATCACGTTGTTATCTAGATATATGAGATTTAATATCAAACTGAAAGTCAGAGCTATACAATTGTTCTCCACAATTTTGTAATATAAACAGTTCAGCAACTTTTAATTGCTTAGAAAATGCCAATTTTGTCGTCAACAGGCCATATTTAGACAAAAAAAAATAAAACCGAAAAAATCAGCAATGGGGTGATGAGTATTGTCACACATCCCATTGTTTGTCCGTATGATTGTAAATAGTTACCTTGCATTCTGTAGTAGCAGTTTGAAATTTGGACTGATCTTGCTTACATGTATAATTGAAAACAAGACGGTGATTGTAGTACCATATAGTTTATACATTGCAAGAATCGATTGAGACGACAGCTTAATTGCTCGCCATGGACAACAGTGCATCTACACTTAAAAGGTTTTTAGTCATAGAAAGCAGGTTACAGCCTATATAGACTCTAGTTCTGTATGTTTTCTGGTATATTCCTTACATGGGTATCAATAGAGTTGTTTCCCTTTTCTGCCTACTTACAAGCTGCTTATGGTTAAATTTTATATACATTTCAATATTAGAAACAATACGCGTTCTTTCGATTTGATGACGTCATCATGTCGTCATATCTTACTAATTGTCTTTTCTCTTGGGCTAATTGAATAACATGGCCTTGATATACCTATGTTGCGCATGCGTGTTGTAGTTTCCAAATTCAAATGAAGTCACCGTGCTTTGTACTTAACTTCAACGGCAAGGGTTATGACATCTAAATACATGGTACATACCGCATTGGTATGTTGATTAAGCTGAAATGGTTATGCTAAATCATCCTCTCTATAGATTAAACTGTCACATTACTAAATATGGCGACGTTCCCATCACGTGATAAAATATGGTGGTCCTATACTTGAATCTGATTGGTCGAGTCTTTGAACTGGAATCGGCTTTCCTCCGAACCTACACCCGTATCTTATTCCTTCTCCATCCCTTTCTCGTCATTTTGACCGTTACTCCATGTTTTGACCGTCACCCCATGTGTTGACAGTTACTCCAGATGTTGACCGTTACTTATATTTTGATTGTTACTCATATTTTGGCCGTTACTCGTATTTTAACCGTTACTCATCTTGTGATCGTTAGTCATATTTATATCTCATCATGATGACGTCACTGATCGTGATTCTGAACATGAATCAAACTGAGGCGAAGCGCTTATATTTACCGTACTCATTGCCACGCTTGGGGACAACGTAGAACTGAAGACTGGATGCAAGGCAATGTCATGGACTAAATCCAAATTGTTGGAAAAGTTCTGTGACATTAGCGTGACTTCATAATGTATTGGCGTTCTCAAGGACAAAGGTCAATAAGTCCGCAGACGACCATAAAGGTATAGGTGCGGTTTAACATCCAGCAATTTGACCCGGCAAGGGCAAATGTGAAACTACCACTGATCGACTGTTAATTCTTTATATGGTCTCATTGACCTTTGTCCGCAAAAAACAACTATTATGGAGTTTTATACTGAGAGAATAACGGGAGAGAGAGAGAATTAAGGTTTAACGTCGCGTTCAGCAATATTTCAGCAAAAAAGCGAAAGAGAGTAAAGAAGTCATTTGAAAGGTGATTATGAATATTTTGTTAAAGAAGTCCGGGGGCTTGAGAAGTTTCAGATGCAAAACGATGTGTTCTGGCGCATTCTGCTAGTATATTTCGAGATTTTCTTTCACACGTATGGGTGCACAGATGTCTACTTGACCTCGGGCAGATCTTCGTTGGACGAGCGGGGAAGGCGGGGATTGTTGGGGGGGGGGGGGGGGTGAAATATATATGTATGTTGCTGTTGGTCTTCCACAGATTTTGTATTTGGTAGCATGGTTACTATAGTACGGAGGCATAGAAGGGACACGGAACAGATTAATTATCTCGGACACCGGGATAATTGTCCAATGAGAATGCAGAATTATCTCGGACCCGGAGATAATCGTCCAGTGAGAATGCAGAATTATATCGGACCCCGAGAAAATTGTCCAGTGAGAATAACGAATTATATCTAACCCCAAGATTCTAGATATGTCTACAGCAATAAACATCGACATAAGTACAGTTAATTAAGGGGTAGCGGATCACTTTCCAAACAAACCGTACTCGCGTTCTTTCTCTTGGCAGTAAAATCACCAACTCGGTATCATTATCAAAGATTTTTGTTCTGCTTTACAGTGATATGAAAATCAGTATTCAGTGTCTGTGTTTTTAGCAGGAAAAATAACGTTTTCTCCGTGTCCATCTTACGGTAGTTGCAGATCAAATTCAGGGATAGCGGATCACGCCCTCTGGCGGAGAATTATCAGGACACTACTCGCTCATAGGGGTCATATAAAAATATCTGATGAATCTCACACATGTTGTTCCCAATTTCATATGAATAACAAACCACATTTTGTTCTGAAATGTTATTTATTACCATAAGATAACGAATAGTGGACAAGTGTAAATTATTGACTAGATCAGACATGGCAATCACACCTCATAAATAAATATCAGGCACACTGCAGTACATGTGTGCAAAAAATGAGAACATAAATCTTTAAAAACAGATAATGAAATTCTATTTATGGAAGAAATCAAAATATCAAACTCAGTTCTTGAATAAAATACACACAAAATAGCATTCTGGCCACGCATTGGAGCTTAGATTTCACAGATAAGTTCGATCATACAGTTTCCCCAGGTCAGACAATCGCACATGGACAATACCTGAATTTTCTGGCATTTTGAACAGGAAATCTTTTAAACTTTGCATAGATTTCTAATAGATATACAGTTACATGATAATAACAAAAGTTAACACAGAGTCAAACTAACACGCAAGAACAGTAACTTCTCACTTTGGATTTTCACAAGGAAATCTTTTAAACTTTGCATAGATTTCTCAAAGATAACTGGTTACCAGAAGCCTATTACAAGACCTCTATTATAGGCTTCTGCTGTTACATAATCAAAACAAAATTTAACACCGAGTCAAACAATCACAGAAGAACAGTAACTTCTCGCTTTGGCATTTTAACCAGGAAATCTTTTACAATTTTGTAACTTGTCCGGCCCTTTTTACAATGGGACTGACTGCCGCACAAGACTTGATTGTTAACTTCCTCTTTGGACCCATGATGCAACTAAAAAATTGAAAACAGAAAATTATCTTTTACAAATTATCTGTAAATAGTATTTGGACTTAAAATAAGAATAATTATCCCTCTGGCATGGTAAGAAATATTTTCTTATCTTCTGTAATCATGATAATCTGAAATATGTTTCTATATATTCTTACAGGAGATTACGGTACCAGGAGAGAGATATTTTTTCTCATTTGATGTCCAACTGCCTCAAATACAGTTTTGTTCTTTTAATTTTCCAGTGTATAGCATACTGTATTTAACTGTAAATGAAATCATTAGCTCTGAAAGTTTCCTGGGCTTGTTAGAATTAATAGGTATGGTTAAATGTCATTTGAAATTGGAAGTGAAAAATGTCAACAGTTGAAGGAAAAATTAATTACGGACAAACCCAACAACATTTGACCATGTTCACTAGGCTTAGAGAATAATCGTGATTTTTCTGTGTGAGAATGGACTGGTAAGGAGAATTATTATTCAAACAGAATTGTACACTGATATCATGTAAACCTGCATTTGCAATTTTATGACATGAAATTAATGGAGAAGGATCCCCTTTATTATATATCCTACTGTAAAAATCGGTAAGATTTTATGGTTTGTGCTGGGCTAATGGGAAATTATCTCAACAGAAACAGCCGCTCGAGTCAGTGTTGTTTAGTTTGCCCTTAATGTAATCCTTTAAAACCGAATACCAAGAAGCGAGATTTCGAGATCATCCCTTATCACACGCATGCCGTCTGCAAGCCTATGTGACAATCTGACTGATCCGCTACTACTTGAATAACCACAAGATGAAATGGCACAAGTTGCCAGCTTATACTTGTTGCAAAGTTCAGAAGCTTTTGTCTGCTAATTAACTAGTTAATGACGATGTTAAAAATACATACTTGTGCAGGAATCCACAAAACGGCGGCAACACGCTTCACCATGAAAACAGAAATGACGTTTTCTCCCGCGCATGTCGGGTCACGAGAGTTCAGACGAGCAGTACGGTAAGCCCTGCCACAAGTGATAAAACGGACAGTTGTCAACATATTTGGTATTTATTTGCTCAGGGTAAACAGGTCATTCAGTTAAGTCCGAGAAAGCCGATTTTATTGACGTTTTTAGAGAAATATCGTTCGCTGAAGACCAAGTGATCCGCTACTCCTTATGATCCACAACTCCTTAATTAACTGTATCTAATAAATAAAATCTTTAATAAATAAAATCTTCGGGCCTTTGTTATGGCATCTATTTAGGCAATCAAAATATGATCAAATATAACGAAGATACAAGCTAGAGCTCCCATGTGTAGAGCAATAATGAAACGTATTTCCAAGAAATGCTTTGCCCATGTTGAAGAGATATCGGAATGGCATCTACGAAGTTAGTTTCAGCTAAAGTGATATACGTTCTGAGCATTGTTATCGAACCTAGAATAATCCGTCTCTGCAGCTGAATATGTAGGCCTACTCTCTGCATCAACACTGGCATTTTCCATATTCACTAGAGATGATAGAATGATATATGATACTGCAACCATCCCAATTGAGTATGGCTACAACCTGTTAGTCTCGTTTCTGGTTTGCAGCATTTTACAATCGAGGATCGGTATAATGCCTAGCGTATGTTATCAAGTATTCATGGTTATTCGGGCAAGAGCTGCATTCATGTGAGAATCATCATCGCGAATACCACGGTCTACCATTACACTACATATTCATGAGGCGAGCCGACCTTCATTTAAACAGCTAAATATGGTGTAGTCTTGTGATCCACACGTTTCTGACTGGCTGAGATGCCGAATGACGCAAACTAGCAGTCTGACCTCAGCGTCTAACCTTCGCGACCTTGCGAATCACTTGATTGGCTGACAGAGTATGCGACGTCATCAATTGATGATCACGTCAGGCAAAGCCGTTTGCCAGGGTTCTCGGCGGTAGAGATAGGAGGAGAGAAGGGCTTGGTAGCACGGGTAGTACGAATCAACTTGCTGGCTTCCTGGATATCTTGCCACCGTCAGGTTCCTCAGTATGTCTATCTTGTGTGTTTTGAGACTATGTGAATAATCTACGTCGTTATTGATGGTACTGGATTTTCTGCATTTCTCTCGTCTTTTGCAATCTCTGGAAGAGGCAATTGACTGTGCATTTAAGCATCTTCCAGTAGCGTTTCACGAGATGTCCAAATGTAACAATGGCATCACTGCCTTCTGAATGCCTCTAGTAGGACAATGTTTGTGTATTTAAAGAAGCAAACTTCGCATAAGGATCATCTCCAGCTATGAAACAACTTTGACAGGTGAAAGGTGGCACCACCGGCTGGATCATCCGTTCATCACGTATGCATAACAAAAGCAGAAAATTTGCTGGGATGCCACGTTGATCCACATGGATTAGCAAACAGTCGGTGACCAAGTCGGCAAGTAATGGTAGCGTCCTCAAAATGATTCTAAGATGACCAACATTAGCTCATAATAAAGGGTGACAATATGTTGTTGTAATTGTAAATTGAGGAAGTATTCGCTAGACTAATCGCAATTCCAACAAAATGGCGGGTCTGGTCGCCGAATATGGTTGACTGGAAAATTTCAGTTCATCAGACAGAAGCGCAGAATTTGGTGGAAAGATACAGACATCAGTAGTGTGACTAACGTCAGAGGACCTACGAAGTAGGGTGAGGGAGATGACTTGGGTGTTCAAGCGTAATGTTATAGGTCATCTAAGTAGGTCAAATTTCATCAAAAGTAAGTCAGAACTTGCTGGTAACAGTTCGCTAATGCACCTTGATGCCAAAAATCAAGGTTCTAATGTCAACGGTTCTCCTTATTTTGCCGACGAAAGGATTCGGATGGACTGACTGACTCACTTACTCACTCACTCATTACCGGACAATTTGCAAATGAGAGCCTACTTCGTAGGAATATGGAGGAAGATTGGTAGCCAACATGAAAATAGAACGAAATATCGCAGCATCTCGGAATGTTACGTTAATTGTCCTTCTCCACGTCTTTCGTACGGTCACAGTTTGGTCGCTTGCACACAAGAGTGGGGATAATAACTACATTTGCACCAACAATTTGCATAAATTATCACACATGGGAAATGTTTACATTGGAACCTCTTCAGAGGAAGGCATGGGAAGTAAAGTTTGGTATGAAATATGAACCGATTTAAAATAAATTATTGTCCATGCTATGACGTCACTGTGACTTCATAAAATGATCATTTGAAACCCCGTTAACTTGTTGAAGTAGATGAAGACCGAATATGCAGAGTGTGAAAAGTTTTAGCAACAGGAATAATAAAAATATCCAAGAAATCATACAACCCCCTCCCCTTAAATTTGTGTTCAGAAGGTGACGGGGGAGGGTTACGAAAGTGTGCTACAACTCACTCAGCTACTGATCTGCAATTGTTATCGCATATGGGTAACATCTACCTGCAAATAACTCTTCAAAGAACATTTACCAAATTTGATATGTCACATGGTCCCGCGGAAGTGAAAAAACAAATGGAAAATCGACCTAAAATTCGACAATAAATGCTGCGGTATGTTATTATGTCACTATGACGTCATCAAATGGTTATATTTGATTACGTTAATTTGCGTCAACAGATCAGGATCTGCAACCAAAGTGTAAAAAAGTTTCAGCTATCCAGCGACAGAAATAACTAATATATCCGAGGAACCATTCCCCTGCTCCCATTGTTTGGGTTCGGAATACGGGCAGGGCTGGGGTCAAGAAAGTGTGTTTTTCCACCGTTAAGCTACCGATCTACAACGGTTATCACATGTGAGATAACATCTACGGATATATACACTGGGTGAAAAATCAGGTTTCCAGACGATGGAAACCTGCCGGAAACCCACAGTAAATGGCAGGTTTCCGGTTATTTTCTGGCAAGTTTCCCATTAGTTTCCGGTGAATATAATAAAGTTTCCGGTAGGCGGAAACCTGGTTTCTGGCAGTCCGGAAACCAATAGGTGACACAGATTCCCATTAGTTTCCGGTGGGTTTCCGGATCGGAAAATCGTGAAGAAACTTGAGAGAAACCCACCGGAAACCCAGGTTTAAGTTCCCGGAAACCAGCAGGCTTACATTACTTTTCGTAACTGTGATCTTGGTAGATTTGACTCAAGACCTATGAATTATCACGAATATAGGTTGAACACAATGTTGCATTGTCCCTCTGTTTGCTTTCTAAATGGTAGCAATCGATGTCTTAACAAAATTTCAAAATGCAAACCATGCATTTCAGCCACATTCTTCACATACCTTTTCAAAAAACATTACTAGAATTTACCACCTCGAGTGGTACCGATTGGTGAAATTTGGAGTTTTGGTCCATGCACTAATCGGGAAGTTCATAATGAAACCCATCAGCAGGTCCGAACCGCTTTTCATTGCCCGTAAATCCGCCGCCAGTTTTGAGGTTTGCATAAAGGTACAAGTATATTTGCTGAACTAAATAAACTTGTGGCACCATCGTACTTCTTATCACAACTGGATTATTCATTTAATCAGTTCATTTCAGGATTCATTGGCCCTAGATAGCAATAGCATTTTCCTACTATGGGGAGTTGCATTAGAAAACTACACTTTTATTTCTGTACCAACACATCAACTTTTGCGTATTGTATAGCAACAATATAGCTGTTTGTGCACATGGAAAAATAGTCTGATATTATTCCAAATTCACACGAACGAAATTTATACATTGCAATAGATTAACCCGATCTGGCCTGGGCTTTTGGGGACCTGTCCAGACCTGTGGGGTGGGGTTTGGAGGGGGGGGGGGAGGGGCCCATAAATGTTTCTCTTACCTCTTGAGCTAGGGGACTGAAACTTACCACAAATACCCCTGGGTTAAGCTCTACCAGAAATCCAAGATGGCCGCTTTGATGACGTCACAGTGATGTCATCTTCAAAACAGGCATTTTTTGTCACTTTTTTTCGATTTTTTATTCATGTGTTTTCTTTGAAAAAAACAGCATGATAAATTAGTAAATAATAGTCTGATGTGAAATAAAATAAATTTTGCTCGATTTTTCTCGAAGAAAATCAGGAATTTTTAAGAAAAATGACAAAAACATCACTTTTCTGGTACCCACATGGCCGCCATCTTGAATTTACATATGATCTTCTACTCGAGGGTTACGCAAGAAGGCTCAAAATGACCCTAATATGATAAACTAAAAAATCGAGGAGGGCCAGCTTTCATTTTTTTATCGTTCCGGAGATAGGGGAGAAAGTTTGAGTGGTGGAAATAGGACAGGTAGGGTTAAACATTCATTTGTGGTAATTTAGTTTTGTGTCAAGAGGAGTTTATTGTTGAAATTTTGACAAATGTTCTGCGAGTTCACATCAAAGTGAATATGTCTACTTAACTCATGGGTCCAGTTTTGTGCCTCATTAACATGTGCATTATGGATAATTTCTTAAAGGTGAATATAACTCATGGGTCCAGTTTTGCGTCTCATTAACATGTGCATTATGGATAATTTCTCAAAAGTGAATATAACTTATGGGTCCAGTTTTGCATCTCATTAATATGTGCATTATGGATAATTTCGGAAAAAAAATCTTGTGCTTAACCCTATCTGGGCTGTGCGATTTGAGTTGTACAGCAGCCGCCATGATGACGTCACTGTGACGTCATTTGCAAAAAGAGCATTTTTTAACGACTTTTCGGTCAGAATTTTCGAATTTTTTATTTTTGTTTTTTCTTCGCAAAAACTGCATGATAAATTAGTAAATAATAATCTGATATGAAATAAAATAGGTTTTACCCACTTTTCCATACAGAAAAGCAAAACTTGACGAAAATTGAAGAAATATGACGAAAATATCACTTTTCTGGTATCCCACATGGACGCCATTTCGAATTTACCCATGATCCTCTGCTCGAGGGGTCATGCAAATAGGTTAAAAATGTCCCAAATATGATAGTCTAAAAAGTCACGGAGATTCAGCTCTCAATTTTTTTGTCGTTCCGGAGATAGGAACAAAAAACAACGGGGAGGGGGGGGGGGCGGAAATTCACCCTCCCCACAGGCCAGGTAAGGTTAAGCAGATACATATTTACTATTTACCATACTCAAAAGTTAATGTTTTGGTACAGAATTAAAAAAAGTAGCTTCGTAATGCACCTCCCCTCCACAGTACGGAAATTCATCTGATCGAAATTAGTCCTTTGTCTCAGATATTAATGGCGAAATGGCATAAACATTGTACTCTTCACCTGGAGCTATCTTGTAACCCTGAATGGTGATATCACGTGACCTCCATCGAGGCACTTGATGCAAAGTATTAAGAAATCCAATTGTCTTAAAACGATCCCTCACCTGTCATGTTTTCCTGAAACCAGGTGAACCAGTCCAGGGTTTGTCGTCCTAATGATACGCGACAAATGGTGGAAGCAACGAGTTGCCTTGTTAAGTCTTAGGATTTTCTCGTTCTTGAGACATACATAGAGAACGTTTCACTAGCGAGAGGTATGCCGGGGATGCCTTAACCCTACAAGGACTGAAGGAGGAGGACGTTATGATCCCCATCTCCGGAATGACACAACATTAAGAGCCGAGCCCTCTGTGACTTTGTGGCTTATAATCTTTTGAGCCTATTTGCATAATTCCGCAAACAGAGGATTATGGGTAAATTCAAAATGGCGACCAGAAAAGTGATGTTTCCGTCAAATTTCTTCAAAATATTTATCACATTATTATTTACCGAATTTTCATGCAGTTTTTGACAAGACAATTAGATAAATAAAAAATAAAAAAATCGAGAAAAAATGCTTTCTTGGAAAATGGCGTCATCAGAGCACCCATCTTGGATTTGGATGCATTTTCTGGTAGAGCTTGATCCAAGAGTATATCGTGGCAAGTTTTAGCCCCCCTAGCTCAAGAGGTAGGAAAATATTGAAATCCACCCCTCCCCCCCACCCCTTCAGGTTTAGAAAGCCCAGGCCTGGTAGGGTCAAATCTATCCAGGGATACACAAGTGATATATAAACAGCAAATTGAGATCTCTTCATGGGCAGATAACTCTGTATGAATATTTCCTGGTTATCTCTCCTGATTCACACATTTCTGCCCATGAAGAGATCTCAATTTACTGTTTTACTACTTATCAAATTGACGTTACTATAACGTCATATCCGGTCACGTGACATCCGGGTCACAGGTCACATCCGGGTCAAAAGGCCAAAGGTTACTTCCGGTCACCTGACGGCCCAGCAAGAGTGATCTGCCCCTACATAAGACCCCTGTGACTTCCAATGTTAATCCCCAAGAATGCACGTTATCAAACATGGTCCCCGACAATATCGCCAGCTATATGCAAAGCATAAATGGCAAGTGGGGAATCCTCAGTTTCTCCACATAGCCATACAGCGAGAGAAGGGAAATCCCTCTGGTCCTAGCTGGAGTCGAACCCGTACTGCCTGCTCCAGAAGCGGGCACGTTATCCACTGCATCACTAGTCAGCCCATACTAGGCAATGTTGAAAATACCCTAATACACCTACCAGAGGGCAGATCTAAATACGGCTATGGTGCAGGTCCATTCCGGCGCAGTGGACAACGTTTAACCTAATGGGAAACCCACTCATGGACATTTGCGGTATGAGCTGCAGAACACGATGGAAGAGGTCTCGAGGCCGTGAGTTGAATTTTATGGAAAAGTTACTCTGCGCATGCGCACTGGACAAGTAGCGCTGGGGTGGACGTTTTGGGGTCTAGGTTGACTCATAGTGGTCCGATTGGGTCAGGTGTCATCGTAAAGCACATCGTGAAGTCCAACTGGAAGCCTGTGGGGTGGAACTGACGTCATTCTGCGCATGCTCAGTAGAAAAACGGTATTTGAATGGACGTTTTGGGTCTAGGTGGACCCATAGTGGTCCGATTGGGTAGCATGAGGTGTCGTCGTGAAGCAATCGTGGGGACCATCCGACTGGACTAGTGTGTCGTCCGTTTTCAACATTCTGCGCATGCGCAGACAAAGACGTATGGGAGCGTCAAAGTGAATGGGTGTGGGGTGGGAATATCGTCTATCTGCGCATGCGCAGTAGAAAAAGGGCATTTTAATGGACGTTTTGAGGTCGAGATGGACCCATAGTGGTCAGCATGAGGCCTTATTTTAAAGTTCTCTTGGGGTAGCGTCGGATTGGACTGGTGCCTAGTCCGGGTTCATCGTTCTGCGCATGCGCAGTTTGACCGTAGTATAGAAAGCAGGCGTTTTAGGTGCGCGTGCGGGTCTGTTGAGTGATTGATGGACTATTCTTGGTCCTAATAGGCCGTGTATGCTGTCAAATTGAAGCTCTCGTGGTATAGACCACGACTTGAGGGATGTCCATGTCACCTGTGACGTCATTGCTGACGTCAACAGTAGGAGTAGTAGAGAAAACGGTGTTTTAGGGGTGCGTGAGGGTGTGAGGTGAGGTGTCAAAGTGAAGCCCTCGGTGTGTAGACCACGACTTGAGGGACGTCCACGTCATCTGTGACGTCATTGGTGACGTCATCAGTAGGAGTAGTAGCCAAAGTCGGGATTTTGGGGTGTGAAGGAAGGTGTTTGGGGTAGAGATGGACCATCCGTGGCCCAAATGGCCCGTGTGGGATGTCATCTTCTAGCTCTCTGCATGTAGTCGACGCATGGTATGGTTTTTGTTGGAAGTCGCATCGTGCTACTCATGCGCAGTTGGGCAGTAGTAACGAAAGATGTCATTTTGGGCGTGGGCAATAACATTTTTGGGCAATCAAGGGACCCATCTTTGGTCCAAATGGATCGGTTGGGATATCATAGTGAAGCTTTCGTGGAAATATATTTGTCCTTCGGGGAATTTTCTGGGAAAACCCCTGTTCTATTTATAGATCACTTGGGAGTAATAGAGAAATAGGAGTTTCGGAGGTGCGATGGAGTGCGTTTCGAGTAGATAAGGGCATTGTTCGAACTGGTTACCCGGTCGAGTTAGCTGCGTGTGCGTTTGTGGAGGAGGAGGAGGAGGAGGAGGAGGAGGAAGAGGAGGAATGAGTTATTGTGGTAGTGGTAGTGGTGTGTGGTGGTGTACGGTGGTGGTGGTGGAGGTGTGTGGTGGTGGTGGTCGCCGTGGTGGTCGCCGTGGTATGGGGTTAACATGTGTCCCTCATCAGTCCATGAGCGAATGAGTGACTGAGGCGTACCCGAAGCCCGTGAGGCGTGCCCAACGCCCGTATAAACGCATGGACGCACTAACGATAGTGAGTGAGCGAGTGAGTGAGTGAGTGAGTGAGTGAGAGGGAGTGATTGAGTGGTCATATAAGGTCGTGTGTACACCATTAGCCTCAGCCTGTGTCTACCCCTTGCTTCTTAATACCACGACACAGATGAGAGAACAACAACAGCAAGGATGACAGGTCAATCATTTTATTCTCTCCTGCAGTACATCATACCCACCGTGGGGAGCCGCGTTGGGTATGTTTAGAAATCTGGCATGCTCTTGTCCAATCAGAAGCCGTCCTTTGAGAAAGGATGCCGTTGAGGCAGCATGTCCTGAAACAGCTGTTTGGGCATTCTGATCGCATTTTTCAGGGCCTGGGTGGGTGGTAACCCAACATCCTCTTCCAAGTGACGCTTTGTCTTTATGATGGACCTGTGCTTGGGGTCGCCTTTCATTTCAAGCGGCAGCAGACTATACTCTTCATAGATCGCCATGGCTGTTTTCCTGATGTTCGGGCGCATTTGTATGTAAGCCTGTTGTAAATTACCCTGTCCGGCGTATTAATAGCGTCATGTACAATACGATCCCAAAAGGTAGGTTCTTCCTCACTTCGTCGGGACGTAGGCTGACTATCTCAGCTCAAGCTCTCCGTATCAATAAATATACCCTCAGTAGTTTCTGTATCAGCATCCGTCTCAAAGGTCTCCTGGGAGTCTTCGATCCCATGAATAGTCCTGTCGCATCAAATCGTGATGTTTGGTGAACGTGCGATCCCACTCAGAGCATGTATAACCCATGTTGACGGTTGAACGTCGACTGTTTTTGGAATACGCTTGCTTTATAGACAGTAACGCCCGCCAACGCCCAGCTCAACGACTTCAACGCCCTGGTGAAATAGCTCAGAAGCTCTCATTTTCTAGATGTTCCATGGAATTGCCACTAATTCATCGACATGCAGTGACGCTCCTCAACGCCGGTCGTTACGCCTTAACGCCTTATCTTAACGCCTTAACGCCCTATCGTAACGCCTTTACACATTGTCATCCACCCAATCACACGCACATATTTTGGCCATTGGCCCCGGACTTTGATGAAAGTGACGTCATCACTGGACATCACCGGAAGTGAAGTAATCGCGCGCATAAGAGCTCAAAGGTCTTGGAATCGGAGCTCCGAGATCTTGGATTCGGAGATCTTGGAGCTCGGAGCTCGGAAGTGACGTCATCGCATGCGCCGCATCTGTGGTGCTCCCTGTAACCTATAGCGCTGTATGGCTACATGGAGAAACTGACGGTTCCTCACTTGCCATTTATGCTGGGCATATAGCTGGCGATATTGTCGGGGACCATGTTTCATGATGTGCATTCCGGGAGATTAACATTGGAAGCCACTGGGGCAGATCACTCTTGCTGGGCCGTCACGTGACCGGAAGTGATCTTTGATCTTTTGACCAGGATGTGACCTGTGACACGGATGTTACGTGTGACCCGGATATGACGTCATAGTGACGTCAATTTGATAAGTAGTAAAACAGCAAATTGAGAGCTCTTCAAGGGCAGAAATGTGCGAATCAGGAAAGATAACCAAGAATTGTTCATACAGAGTCATCTGTCCCTGAAGAGATCTCAATTTGCTGTTTATATACTACTTACAAAATACTGTATCACCGATATATATGGAGTTAGATTTAGAAAGAGGTCTCCGGCGACTGGTGACTTTCTGCTATTTTTTAACATGTAAAACTCCCCACCTGCCACGCGACGGAAAACCCGGCGAGTTTGTTCGCCAGTCGCCGGAGACCTCTCCGGCGCGTGGCGAGTTTCTTTACAGTCAAAACTCGCTACATTCGCGATTGCTCGGCATATTCCGTCGAAGTCATAGTACCTCGCGCACTAATGGTGTAAGGATTTTGCAGTACTCCGGAGTAAGCCGTGATCCGCCGTACGTGAGGCACACCACATGCTATAGGATGTGTTTCCGCTCAAATGCTCCTCGTTGTATTTCTCCCCTATCAAGAGATAAAATATATATCCAAATGAAATGGGTATCACCTTGATTCTACTCCCAAAGGATCTATTCTAATTTGAGGTGTTTCTCCTCGTTTTTCATCTCAAACTGATCTCTATGGTAACGGAAGTTATACAGCTGACATGCGCTGTTCGGAGTTTCGGCGTGATACTGTGCTTTCAACATGGATGCCAATATGGATTCCTAGCAGTGCACGTCGAGGTACTAATGTCTAACATTATCCGAGACCGTGCCGAGTGAACTCGCCATGCAGTCGCCGAGCGCCGGTGTTTCTCCGGCGCGTGGTGCTTGGCGACTTTTGCAATATTAATAGCCAAGATCGAACTCGCCGGGTGTTCCGTCGCGTGGCGAGTGTCGAATTTTACCTGTTAAAAGATAATGTTCACTTCAGAGCACGATAGTTGAGCTATAAATGTTGAGTGGTTCCAATTGATTGTATATTAATATGTACTCCTATACGGAGGTGCTCCTATACCTACTGAACTGAACTGAACTGAACTGATAGTAGAAAGTCGCCGATCGCCAGAGACCTCTCCGACGTACGCCACGCGATGCATGCTTGGCCCAAGTAGAACACCATAGATAGGTAGATACTTCATGTAGGAGGCTATTGTCTGTGTCTTTGTGTCGTTGAAAAGGCACAAGTCTAGACACATTGTTGTCCCCAGACTTGGCTATTGTATGCATTGTCTCGTGAATCTTACATGGAGTATGAACCCATAGATATCAGTCTAACTTTGGTTTATAATGTAGTGATCACACTCTTAGTACTTGTATGGTTTCAACTAAACACTAGCTCCTTTGTACATCCGGATAAAATTCTAATATGAAAACTGATCCTATACAAGAAATCACGCACTACTAATCTTATACAGTTGTGTATTCGTTTCATCTCCACATGAATACATCATTCAGAAAATTTGACCCAAATCTTAAGAATTAAATATCTCTAAAGAGCACTGTGAGCGAGTGATGAAAAGAGGGCTTTCAAAAGTCACATCTTCCATTGTGTCGAGCGCTTGCACAAATATTTCATAGGGAAATCTGGAAATGTGAATAGATTTAAAATGGGGCATTGTGATGATGGGACGAAAATAGCCACACCTGTTCCTATCAATAATGCCTTCGGTTGATAGTCACACATGGCGTTCATTGATCCCCGTGTGCTATAACTCGTACCGTATAACAGTTCATTTTGATGATCCTTACCTGTTATTTTTGGGAAGCTAATTCCTTCTTAGACACGCTTGCCGCCGCATTTATTAAAGTTTCCTGCGCTGGTGATTGGCAGTATACACGAGCCTCATAATATGGTAGACGCCATATTGTATAACTGCGCATGCGTAGTGGACCAAATGCACGCAATATGACGTCTACCGTAATATGGGGAAGGTCAGGGTCGATGTGAAAACGGCTCGTGTACAGCCAATCACCAATAACGGAAACTTTAATAAAGGCGACAAGCGTGGCAAAGAAGGAATTAGCTTCCCAAAAATAACAGGTAAGGAGCATCAAAATGAACTTTTATACGGTGCGGGTTATAGCACACGGAGATCAATGAACGACATGTGTGACTATCAACCGAAGGCATTATTGATGTGGCTAGGACGAAAAATATGTATGAAAGTGGCCTGTGACAATAATTTCTAGTGAGAACAAAACAACCAGTGTATAACTCCGGACATGACTAAGCCGTTATATATAGAAACTGTTTTATAGTCACAAAAGGAATTATTTCACCTAATACATGTATGTCTTCTTCGCATAGCATGCAAATGCGAGATCTAACTAAACTGCAATACATCAACGAGATCTTCCATTTCGAAAGCCCTCGATCAGCATCTGAGCGAACCCAGTCAAATCAAATCTCGACAAAGCTTTGCCTGGGCCAATTTGCCCCAGTAATATGAGTACAGTGGGCGGTGACTGCTTGAAGCTTATTTACATGTGGATGTCGATAGCCATATACTGGGACAAACCGACCCAGGCAAATCTCTGTCGATGATTTTGGCAATCGACAAAACAGAGGAAGGTGGCAAAATAATCAGACATAACGGAAGAGTGTCTAGCCAGAGCGAGCGTTTACAACTCCATCGATTAAATGATTCAGTTACCAGACACAGAGACAAAACTTGTGTTTGTGACTCATACAATTTGGCTGGTATTAGTTAAAATTTGTTAGTATGAGTCACATTAGACTCTCACGTACCGGTATGTGGCCGTTGCTCGGAAAATGTGCATGTCTCGCATTTGTGAGCTATTATTCAAATATACCGGTACTGATCATTGCGACATGTGTGGAATGAAAGAAAAAGAAGACTCCTCCTAGAGCCTGGAACACAGTGTAATATATTCGCCTTCCCTCCTGCTGGGCGTTAGATGTCCTGTTTCAAAAGTATTTCTTCTTTACAGGAACGGTGGAACAGGAGAGGGGGGGGGGGGGGGGCATGGCCCCCTCAATATTTCCCGCGAAAAAAAAAAAAAAAACGAAGAAAAACACGACATAAAGCAAAACAAAAACTAGGCAGAGAAAGATAAAAAACGGCAGAGTAACGCGAAAATACAGATATCAGCACGAGGGGCATCCTTGCTCGTTCACATTCATAAGCTGAACTGTGTTAGGGGTATAGTGACGTGGTCAAAGCTTAATGAAGCTTTCGATTTAAATGATAACAGCGAATTTAAAAAAAAATTGTGAGAAACAACAAAACATGCAAAACAAATAGAGTACACAGGCGAAGGTTTCTTGTTTTATTGCCCGGAAATACGCTAGAATGCGTCTCCGGCCAGCTAAGACCCCTGGAGCTTCCAGGGCCTAGGCGGCCCCTGGACCCTCACCTATTTGTGCTGTGCAGTCCAATCACCAATTGCTTCCGCCGCGCCTGCTTTAGGTACAGTATACCATTCATCAAGCTGTATCCTAACGAAGTTTCATGAATAAATTCAGCATAATTCATGAACAAACAAACGTACGGTCCTTTACTAGTGAGAAGTAATGAATCAGTAGCTTTACACACTAAAATTTTCGGAGGCCTGACGCCTTCTGTTGGCGTTCCTGACTTGTACACTGATGTTTCCAATTTTAACACTACTGTTCTCTAATATTCGAATTTATCATTGAATTCAGGTGTTCTGGCGTTGATTATCATCATAATTTGAGACCCGTGTGCACGCCTAGAATACAACTAAAAGAAAGAAGAAGAAAAAAAACAAGCAGTTTTTGAACGTTGCTGTTGTTGTTTATTCAAGAATACTAAAAGTGTGTTCAGAACTGTTGCAATCTACCTATATGTTACAAATGTGTCTAAAATCTTAATTTCAATTTGTTTATTGTTTTTGTTTTGCACACTACCCTTAATGCATGTAAAATGCAAAATAAAATTGAATTGAATTGAATTGAATGGAAGGTATTCTAAACTGGAATCCATTCTCTGGTGTTCTGATTTTGAGCACCGCTTTTCTTATTTCTTCGAGAATATCAGAAGAATGTTCCAAAGTTGTTACATTAGTACAGTTCTAAATGGAACGGGTTTTTTAGTGTGTAATGGCAAAGAACCTCTTGACGTCTTTGTTTTAATCTCAAATTGAATCGCCTAATTATGAATAGCCATTACATAATAAAAATGAAAAACAAAGAAGATTATAGTGGCTATCATAATTGATGAGAACCGGTACGTCTTGGTGGGCCACTATAAATAGCTGATGACATTCGTCATGGTCTGACAGCCCCGTTACATGTCTGACTGCCTTTATACTTGGGCTTCACCGACACCGGCCGCTTTGAAAGTCGGCCAGGTAAACTACAAGGACCATGAGAGTTAATAGCATATCGTATTAAGATTTGCTCTGACGTTGTAGCTATATGACTGTAGTGAAAGAACCCTGTTCAGGTGAACGTGGCTGTGTGTATAGGGAGCATATCTGAGTATCTGTGGAGTGAAGTTAATTTGTTCACCTCATCAGTGTTGTGCAGTAATGTTTTAGTTCAGTCCATCAGTTTTGTGGAGTAATGTTTTAAACCAGCCCATCCGTGTTGCGAAGAAACGTATCAGCTCAGTGAATCAGTGTTGCGAAGTAACGTTTTATAGGTCGGTCCATCAGTTCTATGAAGTAACGTTTTCGTTCAGCTCATCAGTGTTGCGGAGTTACGTACATGTATTAGTTCGGTCTATCCGTGTTGCGGAGTAACGTTGTTGTACAACCCAACCCGTATTGTTTGAGTGACGTTTTAGTTCAGCTCTCCAATGTTGTCGAGTAACGTTGTGGTTCAGCTCATCACGGCCTTGGGGTAACGTTTTTGATGAGCTCATCGGTGTTGTGGAGTGAAATTTGGGTTCAGCTCATCGTTGTTGTGGGGTAACGTTTTTATTCAGACATTCAGTATTCCGACTGCTGTAATCCTACATGCATATAATCAGAGTACCGGCTGAGGTATACATTTTTCCCGAAACGTCTCCGAGTATACAAACTCATATAATATCAATTGAATCATATTAAGAAATTGGCACCGGATTAGCTGGGACAATCAGCAGCGGTCACAATATTGCTATGGCAGAAGCCAAACCTGTGAGAGCAGACACTTCGGCCAATGGGGGTGGAAGCCCTACACCCGGGATAAAAGATCCAGTTAACCAGACGCTGGTCCAGGCTGAATCTGATAGCGAGCCGAGTGACTGGGAGGGGCCAGTAGACGTTGAGCTGGCCCGGGTAAGCTGTCTCCGTGTTTATCCCATCTTAAGGAATTAGCAAGTAACTATGATGGCCGAGAAGGGACATCGCTGTATTGTGTTATGAATCACACAAAGGCAGGATGCGAAGTCAGGATGCGAAGCGCGAAGTCAGGGTGCGAAATCAAAACAAAGCAATGCAAAGACTGGGTGCGAAGCGCGAAGTCAGGATGCGAAGGCAGGATGCGAAGCCATGATGCGAAAGACGAAGGCAGGATGCGAAGCGCGAAGTCAGGATGCGAAATCAAAACAAACCAATGCAAAGACTGGGTGCGAAGCGCGAAGTCAGGATGCGAAGGCAGGATGCGAAGCGCGAAGTCAGGATGCGAAGTCGCGAAGGCAGGATGCGAAGTCGCGAAGCGCGAAGTCAGGATGCGAAGTCAGGATGCGAAGCGCGAAGTCAGGATGCGAAGTCGCGAAGGCAGGATGCGAAGTGGCGAAGTCAGGTGCGGTGACTTCGCGCTTCATGTTTTGATTTCGCATCCTGCCTTCGCGACTTCGCATCCTGACTTCGCGCTTCGCATCCTGGCTTCGCATCCTGATTTCGCGCTTCGCATCCTGGCTTCGGCACTTCGCATCCTGCCTTCGTGACTTCGCATCCTGACTTCGCGCTTCGCATCCGGCCTTCGCATCCGGCCTTCGCATCCTGACTTCGCACTTCGCTTCCAGTCCTTGCATTGCTTTGTTTTGATTTCGCATCCTGACTTCGCGCTTCCCATCCTGGCTTCGCCACTTCGCATCCTGTCTTCGTGACTTCGCATCCTGACTTCGCGCTTCATGTTTTGATTTCGCACCCTGACTTCGCGCTTCGCATCCTGCCTTCGTTCTTCGCATCCTGACTTCGCATCCTGCGTTCGTGTGTCGGTCCAGATTCATTAACACAATACAGCGATGTCCATTCTCGGCCATCATAAGTAACACCTTTCTCATCTTTTCCTATAAGCGATCGATCTATTCTATTAGTGCGTATATACTATACAGGAAATAGTTGTTTTTCCAGGATATGTGATTAATAAATTATCAGTTTACAAATGCCTTAGATTGCAAGTTTTCTCAAAAAGGTTGACATACCGGTCTGTTGATACGAGATACGATTTACGAGAGAATAACATTAAGATTACATTCAGATTCAAATATTCCGGGTCGACATTGAGGTCCTATTGTACATGGTGTTTTCTTATCCACAGCATGTCTGGAATTAATTTATTTCTGGGATATATATTAGGCAACATGATAACTTGAAAATGAAGCAAATGTACAGATGATAATATATGTGCATATCATTAAAATGAAAACTCTTTGATTCGATTATCATGCAGAAGCAATGGACCGTGACTATGCTGATATACTTGGTGTGTTATTCATTTGGGCCCCCTACGCCATGCCTAAAATGACTTTGAAAGCACGCGATGATCCATATTGCGGAACGCTATCCGATTATTTTCCGTATGTTCTTCAGTCTTGATCCGGTGAAGTACACGTACGAGAAATGCGGTATATCTTACTCATGAGCATTGAAAATATACAAATTATACGGATAACTTCCGTTACATTTAAGGTCGAAAGGGTTGCCAAATGTAGCATTCTACCATCGTATTCCGGCAATTAAGGTATTTACACGTTGTGTTTGACACGTACATGTCCATTGGCAGTAGATACATCAGATGGAGTTTGGTGTAGGCTGTTGACTTGACCCAGAATTATAAATCACAGGTCAATATTTAACTTGGATCTATCAAATAAAGTGAAAGGAGGCTGATTTATCTATCTATCTTCCTCGGTGAAAAACATCTGCTTAGTACGGTGTCCCATTCGGCCCACGTCGCGTGTCGCGCGTCGCGATCATCACAAATACGACGAGTCGGACATTCGCGACGCACGTCGCCGTCTGCCTATTAAGCAGAGATCTATTTGGATTTACAATCCTCCTAAACATATGTATATTATACGTTCACTACACCACTGTATATCAACTGGGACTCTCTTGTTTTATATGGTAATAATATGTGAAAAAAGAGGGGTATTCGTCATGCAAATATCCTATTATTAGACACGTTGAAGCATTCGACAAAATAAATTATATATTTTACTTAGGAGTGTTATGTTTAGCATATGGACATTACACTACTACCTTTTACAGATGATTCTAATAACTTCCCTGTGCAGACTGCCTGCAGTGTTTAATGTAATGAATAAATGGATGACTTTCACTGCGATAGCGGTAATAATTAGAATTCTTTTTGATGAATGTATAGGTACACAGGAAAAAAAATCCTAAAAAATTTAAAGAATATTCCCCGACTATTACACCAGCGGAATATTCCTCGGCATAACTAAGGAATATTCCTTACCATGTTATGGAATATTCCTTAACATGCTACGGAATATTCCTTATTGAATTTTAAGGAACATTCCGCTGGTGTATAATAGTCGGGGAATATTCCTTAAATTTTAAGGATTTTGTTTTTTTCAGTTTGACGTCAGAAGCAAATGAACTTGGAGTATGCATCATTAGATCAGACTAGCTATAGACGATACTAGCACTCGTCAAACAGTCTACGCCACTAGACTCTTGCACAGTGCATACACAGGCAAGACGAATTGCAAAGCCGCCACGCGAGAGTTAATGGGTGCGAGAAATTGTGTACGTTTCATAATCTGAGTATTTGAATTCCAGCATCAGCTCATCTCCCGTGACGCATCACTCGATTTTTGTTTTGAATCTGCGAGGACACGACACATATCAATCTTACTGCGCAGCTACGTCACACCATGTGACCAATGCATTCTGACTGGTCTACTCTCATCCTCATAACAGGGGCCCATCACCCCTGACCGCAGTCGAATGCACTTGCACAGTTCCGAAGGATATTAGACATGGTCTCCGGAGCCAGTGATGTTCCGATTGATCATTTCTCGATTTGAAAATGGGACCTTCCAAACAGTACGGCGATGTGAGTGACAAACAGAGGTTCATTGTTTTATTCGCTAACTAACCTGAAATGTCATATCTAGAACAATTCATTAGAACACGGCGCTTTGATTTGCGTTCAGCGACAATGCTATACAGTCGACATACGATCGTCTGACAAGTTGTCACCCCTGCACCGTTAGTATTAGCATCCATGGCATCACACACTACGGCAGTTCCATACGCATGGACTATATTCATGCGAAACAAAAACAAATATCAATGACAAACTCGTCAGCGGTGAATCCAGTGTTGGATATTAATGAACAGATTTTCGGAGATATTGTTTTAATGAATAAAGCGGTTATTACAGTGATAGAAGAAGGTTTGTATTGG
>JAVTVY010051467.1:0-26929 GCA_036873755.1 Hanleya hanleyi | reverse complement strand
ACGAATTTTCTGTAATAAGCACAAATACGCTTTCGGTTTGTAAAAGACTACAATATGCCTGCATCCGAATCACACGTTTTCAAGTATAATTGCGCAATTTGCTTCACTGTCTCCGAAAAGAGAACTTGCGGTAGATACATTTATATGGGCTTCCGGTCTGTGCAGTTGCGCATAAACCGCGAACTTGCGGTGGCTACAATTTATATATGACTCTACCGGTCTGCGCAGTTCCGGATAAAAAATCGAATATGATAAGTTATTACATAATTGCCCAGCAAGTTATTTCATATTTATTAAATGCACGACAAATAAAACTATTGGCCCGATCTATCTCAAAAGAAAATATCACCCAATCAAGACTGTCTCAAACTTTGCGCTCCGTGACTCCATCTTCCATACACAAATCGCTCTGAAAGCTACGTAGAATTTGGAAGATTTGTGATATCTGTCTTGCATGCATGTGCATTAAGTCTATATGACGTAGAATTATTACCACTATCGGTTCTCTCGGTTTCCATGGTTGTTTTGATAACTGCTCAAGCTTTATTTCTTTCCTCTTTCCGTGAATGAATGAGTGAGTGTGGTAGATTAAAATAATGTATAATGAGAACGGGAGGCCGTTCGGCATGGGCAACTTATGTATAAATGGTATATATTAATTGTGTGCTTAGTTTGAAGTCCTCTTTCGGGAGAAAGTGAGTGGCTCTGAAAAGAGCCTTTTGTTTTCTTTAAAAATCATAAGATTTCAATGATCAGACATTTTCCTCGTCCATTTCCATCTCCTCCAGCACGTCATCCACAGCTTCTGGTCCATACAGCGTACACCGAAGACTTGTCACCAGGTCAGCTTTGTTGCAGGCGTATTCATAGAACGTATTTCGGAGGCCTTCCCCTGCTGCTATTTGTAGGCGGAGGTTGTAACGGAATGATTTACGGCCCTCTCTATTTGCCTTGTCGTAACGCTGCTGTAACTCTTCTAGCCGTTTGTTGAGAAAGACGATCTGCTCACAGGCTCTCTGAAAGGATGATTCTGCTTTTTCAAGACCAGCATACAATTTGGCGTGGTTCTCCATGTCAGGAATTTTGTTCTGGACAATTGGTTGACTTTTCTGTATAGAAAAATGATTGCGATATGATTAAACACGGCCGTCACGGTTTATATAGCCTGGAATCAAAACTGACTTGTGGCAGATGAGTGACTGCTGACACAACTTTTTTCAAAACTGATGAGTCGGAAACCTCAACAGTGTGACAAGTATATGCCTAGCTTATGTTCGGACAGCATTGAGACATTATACGCCTTAACCCCTGCACATAATGACGAGATGATTGTAATCATTAACTTGTGATCATGAGACAAAGGCTAATCACGATCTGATTATTGTGAGTGACAGAGGAGAATCATTAAACAAATAATTTACAATTCTATCAAATGGCACTTTATTAGGTTGGTTTATACTGTGGCAAATCGCCCTGACATATTATTTTGAGAAATCGTATGGATGCTATGTTCTTTGCTGCAATTTCTCGCTTTTTGGCATCATTTCGCACTATATGTGCGGATACTCTATAACGACACGACCGAAACTACGAATTTTCTGTAATAAGCACAAATACGCTTTCTGTTTGTAAAAGACTACGATATGCCTGCATCCGAAGCACACGTTTTCAAGTATAATTGCGCAATTTGCCTCACCGTCTCCGAAAAGAGAACTTGCGGTAGATACATTTATATGGGCTTCCGGTCTGTGCAGTTGCGCATAAACCCCGAACTTGCGGTGGCTACAATTTATATATTACTCTACCGGTCTGTGCAGTTCCGCATAAAAAATCGAATATGATAAGTTATTACATAATTACCCAGCAAGTTATTTCATATTTATTAAATGCACGACAAATAAAACTATTGGCCCGATCTTATCTCAAAAGAAAATATCACCCAATCAAGACTGTCTCAAACTTTGCGCTCCGTGACTCCATCTTCCATACACAAATCGCTCTGAAAGTTACGTTGAATTTGGAAGATTTGCGATATCTGTCTTGCATGCATGTGCATTAAGTCTATATGACGTAGAATTATTACCACTATCGGTTCTCTCGGTTTCCATGGTTGTTTTGATAACTGCTCAAGCTTTATTTCTTCCCTCTTTCCGTGAATGAGTGAGTGAGTGTGGTAGATTAAAATAATGTATAACGAGAACGGAAAGCCGTTTGGCATGGGCAATTTATGTATAAATGCTATATATTAATTGTGTGCTTAGTTTGAAGTCCTCTTTCGGGAGAAAGTGAGTGGCTCTGAAAAGAGCCTTTTGTTTTCTTTCAAAATCATAAGATTTCAATGATCAGACATTTCCCTCGTCCATTTCCATCTCCTCAAGCATGTCATCCACAGCTTCTGGTCCATACAGCGTACACCGAACACTTGGCACCAGGTCAGCTTTGTTGCAGGCGTATTCATAGAACGTATTCCGGAGGCCTTCCCAGCTGCTATTTGTAGGCGGAGGTTGTAACGGAATGATTTACGGCCCTCTCGATTTGCCTTGTCGTAACGTTGCTGTAACTCTTCTAGCCGTTTGTTGAGAAAGACGATCTGCTCACAGGCTCTCTGAAAGGATGATTCTGCTTTTTCAAGACCAGCATACAATTTGGCGTGGTTCTCCATGTCAGGAATTTTGTTCTGGACAATTGGTTGACTTTTCTTTATTGCAAAATGATTGCGATATGATTAAACACGGCCGTCACGGTTTATATAGCCTGGAATCAAAACTGACTTGTGACAGATGAGTGACTGCTGACACGACTTTTTTCAAAACTGATGAGTCGGAAACCTCAACAGTGTGACAAGTATATGCCTAGCTTATGTTCGACAGCATTGAGACAGTATACGCCTTAACCCCTGCACATAATGACGAGATGATTGTAATCATTAACTTGTGATCATGAGACAAAGTACAATCACGATCTGATTATTGTGAGTGACAGAGGAGAATCATTAAACAAATATTTACAATTCTATCAAATGGCACTTTATTAGTTGGTTTATACTGTGGCAAATCGCTCCTGACATATTATTTTGAGAAATCGTATGGATGCTATGTTCTTTGCTACAATTTCGCTTTTTTGCATCATTTCGCACTATATGTGCGGATACTCTATAACGACACGACCGAAACTACGAATTTTCTGTAATAAGCACAAATACGCTTTCGGTTTGTAAAAGACTACAATATGCCTGCATCCGAAGCACACGTTTTCAAGTATAATTGCGCAATTTGCTTCACCGTCTCCGAAAAGAGAACTTGCGGTAGATACATTTATATGGGCTTCCGGTCTGTGCAGTTGCGCATAAACCGCGAACTTGCGGTGGCTACAATTTATATATGACTCTACCGGTCTGTGCAGTTCCGCATAAAAAATCGAATATGATAAGTTATTACATAATTACCCAGCAAGTTATTTCATATTTATTAAATGCACGACAAATAAAACTATTGGCCCGATCTATCTCAAAAGAAAATATCACCCAATCAAGACTGTCTCAAACTTTGCGCTCCGTGACTCCATCTTCCATACACAAATCGCTCTGAAAGTTACGTAGAATTTGGAAGATTTGCGATATCTGTCTTGCATGTGCATTAAGTCTATATGACGTAGAATTATTACCACTATCGTTTATCTCGGTTTCCATGGTTGTTTTGATAACTGCTCAAGTTTTATTTCTTTCCTCTTTCCGTGAATGAATGAGTGAGTGTGGTAGATTAAAATAATGTATAATGAGAACGGGAAGCCGTTCGGCATGGGCAATTTATGTATAAATGGTATATATTAATTGTGTGCTTAGTTTGAAGTCCTCTTTCGGGAGAAAGTGAGTGGCTCTGAAAAGAGCCTTTTGTTTTCTTTCAAAATCATAAGATTTCAATGATCAGACATTTTCCTCGTCCATTTCCATCTCCTCCAGCACGTCATCCACAGCTTCTGGTCCATACAGCGTACACCGAAGACTTGTCACCAGGTCAGCTTTGTTGCAGGCGTATTCATAGAACGTATTTCGGAGGCCTTCCCCAGCTACTATTTGTAGGCGGAGGTTGTAACGGAATGATTTACGGCCCTCTCTATTTGCCTTGTCGTAACGCTGCTGTAACTCTTCTAGCCGTTTGTTGAGAAAGACGATCTGCTCACAGGCTCTCTGAAAGGATGATTCTGCTTTTTCAAGACCAGCATACAATTTGGCGTGGTTCTCCATGTCAGGAATTTTGTTCTGGACAATTGGTTGACTTTTCTGTATAGCAAAATGATTGCGATATGATTAAACACGGCCGTCACGGTTTATATAGCCTGGAATCAAAACTGACTTGTGGCAGATGAGTGACTGCTGACACGACTTTTTCAAAACTGATGAGTCGGAAACCTCAACAGTGTGACAAGTATATGCCTAGCTTATGTTCGGACAGCATTGAGACAGTATACGCCTTAACCCCTGCACATAATGACGAGATGATTGTAATCATTAACTTGTGATCATGAGACAAAGGGCTAATCACGATCTGATTATTGTGAGTGACATAGGAGAATCATTAAACAAATAATTTACAATTCTATCAAATGGCACTTTATTAGGTTGGTTTATACTGTGGCAAATCGCCCTGACATATTATTTTGAGAACTCGTATGGATGCTATGTTCTTTGCTACAATTTCTCGCTTTTTTGCATCATTTCGCACTATATGTGTGGATACTCTATAACGACACGACCGAAACTACGAATTTTCTGTAATAAGCACAAATACGCTTTCGGTTTGTAAAAGACTACGATATGCCTGCATCCGAAGCACACGTTTTCAAGTATAATTGCGCAATTTGCCTCACCGTCTCCGAAAAGAGAACTTGCGGTAGATACATTTATATGGGCTTCCGGTCTGTGCAGTTGCGCATAAACCGCGAACTTGCGGTGGCTAGCAATTTATATATGACTCTACCGGTCTGTGCAGTTCCGCATAAAAAATAGAATATGATAAGTTATTACATAATTACCCAGCAAGTTATTTCATATTTATTAAATGCACGACAAATAAAACTATTGGCCCGATCTATCTCAAAAGAAAATATCACCCAATCAAGACTGTCTCAAACTTTGCGCTCCGTGACTCCATCTTCCATACACAAATCGCTCTGAAAGTTACGTAGAATTTGGAAGATTTGCGATATCTGTGTTGCATGCATGTGCATTAAGTCTATATGACGTAGAATTATTACCACTATCGGTTCTCTCGGTTTCCATGGTTGTTTTGATAACTGCTCAAGCTTTATTTCTTTCCTCTTTCCGTGAATGAATGAGTGAGTGTGGTAGATTAAAATAATGTATAACGAGAACGGGAAGCCGTTCGGCATGGGCAATTTATGTATAAATGCTATCTATTAATTGTGTGCTTAGTTTGAAGTCCTCTTTCGGGAGAAAGTGAGTGGCTCTGAAAAGAGCCTTTTGTTTTCTTTCAAAATCATAAGATTTCAATGATCAGACATTTTCCTCGTCCATTTCCATCTCCTCAAGCATGTCATCCACAGCTTCTGGTCCATACAGCGTATACCGAAGACTTGTCACCAGGTCAGCTTTGTTGCAGGCGTATTCATAGAACGTATTCCGGAGGCCTTCCCCAGCTGCTATTTGTAGGCTTAGGTTGTAACGGAATGATTTACGGCCCTCTCTATTTGCCTTGTCGTAACGCTGCTGTAACTCTTCTAGCCGTTTGTTGAGAAAGACGATCTGCTCACAGGCTCTCTGAAAGGATGATTCTGCTTTTTCAAGACCAGCATACAATTTGGCGTGGTTCTCCATGTCAGGAATTTTGTTCTGGACAATTGGTTGACTTTCTGTATTGCAAAATGATTGCGATATGATTAAACACGGCCGTCACGGTTTATATAGCCTGGAATCAAAACTGACTTGTGGCAGATGAGTGACTGCTGACACGACTTTTTTCAAAGCTGATGAGTCGGAAACCTCAACAGTGTGACAAGTATATGCCTAGCTTATGTTCGGACAGCATTGAGACAGTATACGCCTTAACCCCTGCACATAATGACGAGATGATTGTAATCATTAACTTGTGATCATGAGACAAAGGGCTAATCACGATCTGATTATTGTGAGTGACAGAGGAGAATCATTAAACAAATAGTTTACAATTCTATCAAATGGCACTTTATTAGGTTGGTTTATACTGTGGCAAATCGCCCTGACATATTATTTTGAGAAATCGTATGGATGCTATGTTCTTTGCTACAATTTCGCGCTTTTTGCATCATTTCGCACTATATGTGCGGATACTCTATAACGACACGACCGAAACTACGAATTTTCTGTAATAAGCACAAATACGCTTTCGGTTTGTAAAAGATTACAATATGCCTGCATCCGAAGCACACGTTTTCAAGTATAATTGCGCAATTTGCTTCACCGTCTCCGAAAAGAGAACTTGCGGTAGATACATTTATATGGGCTTCCGGTCTGTGCAGTTGCGCATAAACCGCGAACTTGCGGTGGCTACAATTTATATATGACTCTACCGGTCTGTGCAGTTCCGCATAAAAAATCGAATATGATAAGTTATTACATAATTACCCAGCAAGTTATTTCATATTTATTAAATGCACGACAAATAAAACTATTGGCCCGATCTATCTCAAAAGAAAATATCACCCAATCAAGACTGTCTCAAACTTTGCGTTCCGTGACTCCATCTTCCATACACAAATCGCTCTGAAAGTTACGTAGAATTTGGAAGATTTGCGATATCTGTGTTGCATGCATGTGCATTAAGTCTATATGACGTAGAATTATTACCACTATCGGTTCTCTCGGTTTCCATGGTTGTTTTGATAACTGCTCAAGCTTTATTTCTTTCCTCTTTCAGTGAATGAATGAGTGAGTGTGGTAGATTAAAATAATGTATAACGAGAACGGGAAGCCGTTCGGCATGGGCAATTTATGTATAAATGCTATCTATTAATTGTGTGCTTAGTTTGAAGTCCTCTTTCGGGAGAAAGTGAGTGGCTCTGAAAAGAGCCTTTTGTTTTCTTTCAAAATCATAAGATTTCAATGATCGGACATTTTCCTCGTCCATTTCCATCGCCTCAAGCATGTCATCCACAGCTTCTGGTCCATACAGCGTACACCGAAGACTTGTCACCAGGTCAGCTTTGTTGCAGGCGTATTCATAGAACGTATTCCGGAGGCCTTCCCCAGCTGCTATTTGTAGGCGGAGGTTGCAACGGAATGATTTACGGCCCTCTCGATTTGCCTTGTCGTAACGCTGCTGTAACTCTTCCAGCCGTTTGTTGAGAAAGACGATCTGCTCACAGGCTCTCTGAAAGGATGATTCTGCTTTTTCAAGACCAGCATACAATTTGGCGTGGTTCTCCATGTCAGGAATTTTGTTCTGGACAATTGGTTGACTTTTCTGTATAGCAAAATGATTGCGATATGATTAAACACGGCCGTCACGGTTTATATAGCCTGGAATCAAAACTGACTTGTGGTAGATGAGTGACTGCTGACACGACTTTTTTCAAAACTGATGAGTCGGAAACCTCAACAGTGTGACAAGTATATGCCTAGCTTATGTTCGGACAGCATTGAGACAGTTTACGCCTTAACCCCTGCACATAATGACGAGATGATTGTAATCATTAACTTGTGATCATGAGACAAAGGCTAATCACGATCTGATTATTGTGAGTGACAGAGGAGAATCATTAAACAAATAATTTACAATTCTATCAAATGGCACTTTATTCCATTCGTTTTATGCGACTAATCATTCAAATTAGTCACTTCAAAATTTCAAAAATGAAACCTAGCTTCAAATGACATCTTTGGTGAAATATATTTTCTAAATGAAAATGGCATGTGGTGGCATATTTCCATGTAAAAAGTCATACACAAATTGCAGGATTGGAGAGGCTAGGCCTAGTTAATAAATTAAATTAAACTGACAGACACATAATCTAAACTGCTAGCAAGACACATAATCTAAACTGCTAGCATGTGCACATAAAAACTCACCTCTGCTCTGGATATTATGACCCTGCCATGTGTGTGCATGCTAGGAGATTGTGCATTGCATCAGACAATTTAATGTGTTCATCAGTCAATGCATCTACATTCATGCAACTTGGATATGACTTTGAGATCGAAGTATGCAATCACATGCTATTTTCATTTACAGAATAAATTTCACCGAATATGTCATGTGAAGCCATGTTTCATTTTGTAAATATTAGAGTGGCTAATTTGAATCATTACGTAGTCGCATAAAACGAAGCAATAAGTTGATCAAAATCATTCCGACAATGAAGCCATAGATGCTGTTGAAAGATCCATGCAGTCCGAGGTATGTGGGGATGTTCGCATTTTCCATAAATATATAAAAACTGAAGCTGACATAGCCCTATATCCATCGAGGTATATGCCTATAACTTGATCGATGTGTTATACCCCTATCAAGGTATAATACCTCGATCAAGGTATTTTTCCCAACCTGTTTGATTCGGCATGCAGGTCTGTGGAAGGATCGCATTCTTGTTCTTCTTGCAACTTCTTCAGTTGAAATACGCATGCGCTAAGGGAGTGTTATGATCTGCCACACTTTTCAACCTCCTGATCTCACAGGACAACCCTGCCTTCAGGCAATTGGATTTTTTTTATATACTCGGTCACGGTGGAATTAAGTATTGCTTCGTTGATTTCCAGTAGGCAGTCCTATCCAGTCAATTGTCAATTAATATTTATGCAAATATATATTCATTTTCAGATTGATCAAGAATTTGCGATGCTATATTCAGAGGACACGGGATCGAAACTTTTAACAAAGCCGATATGTGCCAAACATATTGAAGATCGCAAAGATGTCACAAGAGTGAAGAGAGAAGTCGGCTCTGTGAGGAACTGCAGAGTATCAGAAGGTAATATTTGCACATCCAGATAATAATCCCTCAAGTAAATGGATCCAGACTTCTGCGAGTAACACTAACAGTTCGATTGGAATAACAATTTTTAGCCTGTTGTTAGGTTGTCCTAACATGTAACATGTTTTAATATTTGGCAGGTTCCTATTTCCAGCCTTGCATATCGGATACTGCCCTGACTACACTCGCCCACTATGACTGTCACCATATGAGTGAAACACACTTGAGTGTGACAAGCCAAATCCTGGGGTATATCTCCACCCCGCCCCCGGAACTGAGCTTCACCCTGGCTGTATCTCCAAACCTAAGTTTCGCCCAACCTCATATGCTGATATTTTCAGATAGGATATTTGATACTGCATTGATTGCACTCATCCACTACACCCTGGGGGTATATCCACCTCTCCCGCCACCCTCGGAACAGAGCTACATCCTGGATCTCGAAACTAAGCCTCGCCCGACCCCATATGCTGATATTTTCAGATAGCATAGGCCGCTGATAATTAATGTTCCGTTTCCTGTAACCAGCCCTCATCTATATTTTGAGGGCAAATAATTAAAATCCATGAGGGATTTACATTTTCATGAGTAAAACTTGCTAATTTTCTTCATATTTTTACACAATTGGTTTGCAAGTTAATAATTATCGCGCTCAGCATGCATATTTTTACCAGCAAGGTTACGAGAAACAAAAAATTAATTAACAGTGGCCATATGATATCTGATACTGCAGTGATTGCCCTTATCCACTACACGCTGACTGGGTCCAACAATTCGTAGACTGGGAACTTTTTCCGGTGATTCTCAGACAGGTCATCATTTTCTTTTGGAATGTCAGAGTTGTCTCCTCTGTCTCCACTCTTAGGTGAACAAACGTAAAATGCTCGCCAAGCAAGTATTTTGCTCTCCGGCAGTCGGCGATGTGAACATGTATCACAGGAGCCGTGAAGCACATTTGAAAGTGGAGGGGCTGAACTCTATACCGGCCTTGTTAAATGTTGGACTGGTGCTATCTAAGATAGGACTTATTGATCTATAACAAGTGTGTGGGGGGGAGCGGCCCCTGTATCACACATTGTGAAGGCAAATATTCCATGACCCAATCCATAGAGGCACCTGTATTCTAGGATTGACCGGAGTATATGGTGGGGGTTTCCCTTGTTCACGGATGTCGAGGATTCATTTGACAATCGATGCAAACAGTAGTTTTCTCATGGCATTTTCATAAGAACTTGGTATCTGGACCAAATCACTTTAACTCTTCCATCCACCGCGAAAGGAAAACCTGACCTTCGAATAAATATATGTATTTACCAACCTACCTAACTTTCTGGGGTAGGGTTGTGCGACTAAGATTCTAGATTCTTTAGAAATTTGTTACACACTGTCATCACCATGTGAAGATGCTTAAGTGCATATATCTTGAGTTAGATTGAACTTCAGTTACTATTAGACTGGTTGATTGCAAATGTTGAAATAGAATCATCTTACTCTTTTTCAGGTTGGAACCAGTGCAGTTCACTACCTAGAGGCAGGAGGTCACAGCCATATGTCCTTTGCCTGGGAACGAGTAATGGAGTATCCTAATATTTCATCATCGTCGACAGCGTTGCGATACCTTGCAGGAACGACATAACTTTTGCAGTTGATAGGTTTTTCAAGCTGCATAATAAATTCAATCTGGAATATGCTGATCAACTAACCTCATTCTTTTTACTCCTCGAGACTATTTATGGCATCTCTGAGAAAGAGAGACTGCCAATCAGATTTAGAGAGATGATCACCAAAATCTGCATTGTCTCATGTCAAAGCTCTTGTGTTCGGTGAATTCTGATTGTGTCAGTTTTTGTCTGGATCACCATCAGTCTGTGACTCATTTGGACTGAAAATATTCCACTCATACATTCACTTACTAGCAGTTGTTTTTACCAACATATTTCAAGAATGAGAAGGCTTGGGCTTTCTTGGGGTATTGTCCTCATATCAACAGGGGATACGTCGGTCTGTTTTCGCAATACCACCATATCTCAAGAATGATTATGCCTAGAAGCACCAGACTTAGTTCACACATGCATGTGATTGGATGAAAGAAATCTTATCAGAAATCTGTGTGATCGACCGATTTTGGGGTTCAATCCTGAGCAACTTTGTATCGCATATGCAAGTGGACAAGAAGTCCAAAATCAGTGACATTGACATTTAACCCATTCTGGATCAGAACTGGCCCATTTGTCACCCATTATTGTTTCACCATATCACAGGAATAATAAGCAATGATGAAATGCATTCTGGTCATGGGTTACATTAAATGTTTGTTTGTTCCTCATGACCTTGCTTGTAAAAAGACATACTGAGTGCGACAGTTATTAATTATGGATCCTCCAAACCAGATGCTTGTAAATATGAAGAAAAGGAGATCTTTTGAAAATTTTAAGTCCCATATGAATTCTAATTATTTGCCCTTACATAAAGATGTGAGAGGGTCATGAGAAACTAAGTAACAGTGACCTTAATGAATTTTATTGTGAAAATATATTCATGAACACTTCCCATATTGTTGCATTAAAAAAACAGTAAAGCATACTCTTGCATTATTTTTTATTCTTGTTTGTCATACAAATGGAGGGATGCTTATTTTAAAATGTAACTTTGGTACTTCTGCAAGTTTGTCATATCTAACATAAACTTTATAAAATTTATACCCTGCTTCTTGCTTAACAGGTCGTACGATACATTGTCACAAATCTGTTTAGTTCTTTGCATACTACAATTATGTCCTGCAGATATCAAGGGGTCAGACTTCAATTACAACACATATAAGGGAAGTGGGAAGAGGTGCTGACATACTGACTGCGTCACATGACTTCACAGAATAGTCCTCTAGTTAACCTATTCTAAAGCACATACCAAGAATCTAACGATTCGTGATATGTGTTGTATCTCAGGTACGCTTTTATTGTACCTGTTCATGTGGCAACTTGGATGATATGACCACACGGCCCTAGCACCGGCATAAGCGGTATTAGATACAAATCTAGAGAGCTATGATGGAAATGCTCTGACAACTCGTATACTGGTAATTGGTGAGCTGTTTCGCTCTGACAACTCGTACATTGGAGATTGGTGAGCTGTATCGTCACTCCTGTTTTTATTCGTCTGTGACTGAATGCAAGTGAACTTTATTTTGTTCTGTTCTTTAAATCATTATCTTGAATATGACTTACACTTACACAAGTGCCACAGTTACATTTCCACAGCAATTTGTCTGTGGGGGAGTTGAAAACAGATCATAGAAAGATTACTGTGTTGCTGTTGCAAATTTTAACAGGCAATTTTTGTGAAATGCCTTAAAAGTAGATCGTACGATAAGGCGGCATAAGTATACATGGTATGTATAATATATGTATACAATATGTGAAAGTTCTAGCTTGATTGTATTAAGATTATAGCTCTCACATGGAATTAAAATCCACAGCATGTGCTATTTTGTGAAAAAGGGTCTAAGGGTCATTTAACCTGGTACCTCCTGTCTAAATGTGTGTTAGAATGACTCGATTTTTCACAAAATAGCATATGATGCGGATTTTAATTTCGTGTAATAATTACGGTCATAACACAATCGAGCTAGAACTTTCACATACTGTGTACATAGTTTTTGCCATTACATTAGAACACAATTATTTAAAGAACATTTTATTCTATGGGAAGGTGTGGAAGGGGTGGGGGGTTCAACTGCACCATGTATATAGGCCAAAATGCCACCTTATCATGCCATCTCCTTTTTGAATACCAACGCTTACAAAGCGTTGAATCCCAACACTTGCAAAGTGCTGAAAGTCAACATTTACCAAATGTTAAATGTGGACACAAATCCAACACTTACAAGTTTTAGAATTCAACATTTATAAAGGTTAGAAACGAGATACAACATTATTAAAGTGTTAAATATTGACACAAATCCAACACTTGCAAATGTTAGAATTCAACATTTATAAAGGTCAGAAACGAGATCATAACACTGTTAAAATGTTGAAATCTAACACTTTACAAAGTGTTGAAACCAGCAACACTTTCGAAAGTGTTAAATTAACAATTACAAATGTTGTCCCTCCTCCACACTTATCAAAGTGTTATTTACAACATTATAAATGTTGTATACAACACTTTAGTTTTAAGAGTGATATATATTAAATACATATCACAATGGTGATTGAATCGCATATAACGGTTGGATTCGCATACGTACAATACTTTTTTATTTTAATTTTACATTTTGATAAATGAACTATGATTGATTCCAAAGGGAAGCTCAAGCCAGAAACCACCTGAATATTATATAATTTCATCTCATACTGGATTAACCAAGCTGCCAAGAGAGAAAAATTTCTCGTCGGAGTACGATCATCGGTTAAAAATTTCGTTTTTTTTCGCAAAACTGAAGATTTAAATGTGGGATTTGAAAACCTGTCGGACAGAGAAAGACGTTTTATGTTCATATTGTATATTAATGCAGTCATTTCTCATATAGTATTATACACGGTGAGGGGCGTTGTTTGCTGCCTCAGCAACCAAGTCACGTGACCTGAATTATACAGGCCTTTTGAAACACATCTCCGAATCGTCAAGGTTTCCTTTTTAGCCAAAGGCGAGACCTTGATCATCTTGCCAAGCAAACCGCTTTTCCCTTATATATTTTCCCTTTGTATTTCTCAATTTTCATAATTTATTGAAAATATACGTATTTATCTACCATCAAATATCCCACAAGCCAGGCAACTGTGGGGTTTTGCACTTATAGACTCCCACTTAGGGAGTCGCACAACAAAACTCCCACCCAGGGAGCTCCAGAAAAGATTAATTCACACAACCAAACAAACAAGCAAAACAATAATGACAGTTGTGAAAAGTTTTACAAATAGCCCGCGCTATATATTAATAATTAAGTGCGTTCGAAGACTCAAAAGCCCCGTATGACTATGTTGTATTCAATACAGCGCCAACTATGTACACAAGGAAAATGGTGATCTTTGGGCCAAAAAAACACACGAACAGCGAAAATCTGACGAATCAACTCAAGAGAGAGAGCGAGAGAGAGAATTAAGGTTTAACGTCGCATTCAGCAATATTTCAGCTATATAGCGACGATCAAACAAAATTCTAAGTATTCAATTCAAAAACTCGATAAACTAATGCGTTAAAACAGGTACAAACATTATGAACTCAAAATTTCAGCACACACAGATGCCAAAAACGTTCACGAAAAATACTATACAAGAAATCTGAAACAATACCAGCTTTAAAACACAGAAATACTCAAAATAATAGACGAAATTGCAAGTACAAATGACTCAATCTGACTATATCCGGGCCTGTGTCCCGTAAACAATATATGTAAATATGAAGTTATAATTATATGTATATATCGTTCACCATTATTCCTATGTATATATGTATATATTTTTTTCAATTTCTTTCAATGTCTCCATCGTATCTATATAACCGTCAACTGAACTGAAACACGCTATAGTTTAACACAAGGCAAAGAAGAATGGAAAAAGAAGAAGAAAAAATGATAAAACTTATAGTTTGACTGAAGTGTTTATGATATATAAACTCGAACGTGTATGCGGGTCAGTCAGGCTGAACCTTGCCGTACTACTTTCGGCTATAATCCTCAATCGTTTTTTTTTCAATCGCTTATATTTTCTCGATTAAAACACCATTCAATCGCGATATCGCTTTTTATTCGAGAAAATTTTCTCGATTGAAAAACGATTGCCAGCAGAAAAAAAACATTCGATCGGCGATCGCGAATGAATCGTTTATTTTGAAGAAAAAAACCCATTCCCTCGCGCCTTGGAAAATCGCGACTTCGAGAAAATTTGACGAAATATACGATTCATTCGCGAACGATAATTGGAAACGGTGCCTAAAAAACGTGCCTTTCTCCCTTAAATGATACATTTTCTTTTAATTCAAAGTATATATTTACTTGGGATTATATTTGCTCACATATGAGCCCCAGTGTCAGTATGGCCACAGTTACACTTTAACTCGATTGTCATCCGACCCTTAGCTCCATTGTACATTCCATTTCCTGTACAAATATCGTGAAACAGCGTAGGGACGGCGCAAACCCAATTTTTGACTGATTATATTGCTCTGTGCAACATGGCTAGTTGCTGGACGGAAGTTCTCAGGGCCAGAAATTTGCAGTTACCAGGATCTTCGAATTCTGATTCACAGTACCTTCATCCCTCCACATATGACAAAAAGAAGATATGGCATAGTTTCAGTGCAAATATCCGAAAACTAAGCAATCAATACACAGCCACGTTTCAAATCAGATTATCTCGCGTTGAGACAATACAGATAATGGCGGTGGGTGCCTCTGACGTTTGGAAGCTTGTCGAAACCAACTGTAAACAAGAAAACTTATTGATGCAGATGCATCAATGCCGGCGGAAACGTTTGTAGCTTATAATCTTCGTATTACAAGCCAATTATGTGTGCCACTGGTGAATACAGGTCACGATGCACCATTATCGTTGAAAAAAAAAAACACATCGATTTGTTTGTTTTCCGATTAAAGGTTTGACTAATGTAGTTCGCACAAGGACCCACCTGGGATGTGTGGGGTTAGCCGGAAGTTAAGTGCTTGATCGTAAAATGGGCACATGAACCGCATGTCAAATTAGGACTTTGTTCTCTGGTTGACGTATTAGGTCATTTCACATAGCCTGATGTAAGAGTTCGCGCTGTGGCATTATATGCGATACATCACCAAGCCACTACTTCTTTATTGATGTGTGTCATTGTAAATTAAGCCTAGATCGACTTTCTCTACACATCAATCCGATCCGCGTGTTTTACTGTTTCGAGTTTTTAGTAACTCGCAGTTCAATCTCAAACATTTTGCTGCAGACGTACACATGGTACAGGTGAATAACTTCATCATGTATGGTCATCGATTTGGTCTCTCAGCCATAATAAAATAGTACTAAAGAACATTTATTCGATGAATTCATTATAACAGAATTAATATTAATTTGTTAACCACGAACGGGTGATACAATCCTGTCGTTTTACGATCTAAAACTAGCTGGATCACTCAACGGCACGTCTGTGAAAGTATGGCTCGAGAAAACAGCTGTTACTCGTCCAATATCAAGATGGCGGCTCCCATGTTTAGCGAATTCAGAAATCCGGCGGCGCTGCGCCGCCGGAAATAAACAGGCCTACATGCATTATCCTCAATCAAGATCTTTACCTCGCGCGTCGATGTTTTTGATTGTGATGGAATTACATTAACCTTTGGTCTAACAGGCACTAATCGTGTTTGAACAGCCGTGGAATAGCTTTAACAATAAGCTCGCTTCAGCTGCTTCGCAAATAGCGAGAGCACTGTCCAGAGTGAAACAAAAGGGCGTAGACAAGGGGGGGGGGGGCTTCAGCCCCCCAAATATTGACGTCCGTCAAAAAAAAATAACAAAAAGAAAAGAAAAAAAAACAAAAAGGGAGAAAAAAGGAAAGAAAGCAAGAAAGAAACAAAAAGGAAACATAGCAGAGAAGTAAATGTTTAGCTTGTCACATATCTTTATCAATTGTTGCATATTACAGGGGAAGTAAAATCAACAATGCTTACCAGAAGGACTAGAATAATTGCAATCGGTCAGAGAACAACGCAACAGTTTGGCGATATCGGACTCAAAGATCCCGTGTGATTTTCTCCGAGAAACGAATAATGTGCTCCAATTCAATCAAATATCGCCCATTTGGACGAAAAAGGTCAACACGTTGGCTGAAAAGATTTTTTTCAGAACTTTTTCACCATAAACTTTTTTTTAATTGAGATCCCAGTCATTTGTTCCGTATTTATTTATTCACAAACGAGAGATACGAACTCTCGAATAATTTTCACAGAGAAACCCTAGAAATATAGGTAAAAAATCTAACTCAGACACAAAGTCACTATTTAACTGGTGTAAATATGATGAATATGGATACTTTTCGCTACTATTCCGAGAAAGGACCCCTAAGTTTACATTTTTGATAAGTTTGGCAACTTCAGAACGACCACATGAACTCATGCGGTCAACCACGCATCAAAACACCGCCCCTGCTATCTAGGCAAAATAGTATTATCTAAGAAATAACTTGAATTAATATAATGCAAACCCCGGATTGAACGATCATTTCACCTTGTATATCAGTGTAGTGATCGCCACTGTTATTGAGATTTTCGCAAAAAAAAAGTTCAACTTTTACCGCTCAAATGCTCCCAGTGAGCGCCAATTTACCATCAATTTTCAAAAAAAAATCTACGCTGCGAGGGGGGATACCCCGCTCTCAGACTCTCCCCCTAAGCCCCCCCCCCCCCCAAACTTCACAACTTGTCTACGCCCTTGCAATATACATAACTAAAATGTTAATTTATGAATTTTATTGTTCGTATCATGTGTTCATCGATACAGGGAGATATTTCACATCAACATCGTTCTCATAGCCCGTGGCAATGTTCCCGCAGATGAAGAATATCCAGCGTTGTTGCTGGACTGCATGGGACATATTCACTCAATATCGTGAATGTAAAGACAGGGATTTTATACAGGATTGATTGCGGGACTGGGTAGACCGAACCGACGGGCGCTGAAAATCCTTGACAAAGCAGGGCTCGAGACTCTCGTGGCCCCGTGCAGACCGTGTCAGTTTTATCGGCAGATCCGAAATTATGCTAAACACGAGACACTGGACAGACAGCTCCTATTTTTAGAAGGATTTTAGTTAAGTTACTGACATGAAATATTGTTCAATATATCAGAAATATTTACGACGTAGTATTGTATCATAGTATGAAGAAAATACAGGACAAAATGGCAGTGGAAAAAATGGCAATTTTTTAATAACTGTCAGTTTATGGAGTCAAAGTAAATTAACGGTACAACTGTGTTCTGTAGACTTTCAGAACATATAATGAAATTCTGGTATCAATGACACTAATCGCCTCAGCCAAGTTTCATGTCTTCGTGCCTTTCCTGTCCCGGCACGGCAGAAGAAAGAACCCGCTAATTTAGGAAGTTAGACTACTTGAGTGAGTGAGTGTGTCACAATGAGTGTTAGTTAATTATCAAATGATTGCTATGGCAAGAAATCACTCTGTGTGACCAAAGCTGAGCTCTTCTTCATTTTGGCTGTGAATGAAGGGTAGCGAATGACAAAAGAAAGAACTCGCTAAAAGATGGGTTCATTCCACGTCAATCCCCAGTCAGACCGAGTGGTTTGCACTTGCAATTTCGTCTCTGTTATTTGGAGTATTTCTGGGGTTTAAAGCTGGTATTATTCCAGATTTCTTGTGTAGTATTTTTCGTGAGTGTTTTTGGCATTTGTGCATCGTGAAATTTTGAGTTGATTCGTCAGATTTTTGTTGTTCGCGGCGGTTTCTTGTTTGCCTTGGTTAGCTCGGCTGGGTTGACCGAGATCACCATTTTCCTGTTGTAGATAGATGGCGCTGAATTGAATATGACTTTGTCATACGGGGCTTTGGGGTCTTCGAAAGCACTGCGCATTTGCGTACACTTCGTCATCCATCAGTCTTACCGCGTATAGATGACCGAGATGGTTACAGGTTGACAACTGCGTTGATATACAGCGCGGGCTATTTTTAAAGTTTACAACTGTTATTTTTGTTTGTTTGTTCGAATTAATCTTTCCTGGAGCTACATAGGTGGGAGTTTTTTTGTCTGGTCATCCCGGCTGGGTTGACCTTGGCGTACATGTAGATCACCATTTTCCTTGTGTGGATAGATGGCGCTGTGTTGATTATAACATTGTCATACGGGGCTTTTGGGATCTTCGAAGGCACTGAGTTAATATATAGCTCGGGCTATTTGCAAATCTGTTTACAACTGTTATTAGTTTTTTATTTGTTTGTTTGGTTGTTCGAATTAATCTTTTCTGGAGCTCCCTGCGTGGGAGTATTGAACTGTTAAACGAAAATATGAAAAAGAATCTTTTGTTTTGAGTTCGCTTAATATTCACTGAATATCGTGAAAGCAAAGACAAGGGTTTTATACAGAATTGATTGCGGCCCTGTACAGACCGTGCCAGTGTTACCGGGAAGTATACGGCAAGTGCGAAATTATGCTAAACACGAGGCGCTCGACAGACAGCTCCTGTTATACGAACGATTTCAATTAAGTTGCCGACATGAACTATGGTTCAACATATCAGAAATATTTACCACGTATTATTGTATCAATAAATAAAATCCCATTTGAGATTTGAAAAAAATATGTATATGTTTCTTTCGTGTTCGCTTAATGTTCACTGAATATCGTAGAAGCAAAGACAGAGATTTTATACAGGATTGTTTGTGAGACTGGGTAGACTAGACCGACGTGCGCCGAAAGCTCTTGAGTTCAGCAGGGACGGCAGAACAGGGCAGGGGAGCCCCAATATTTTCAGCAAAAAAAAAAAAAAAATAGAGTAAAGCGAATGCAGATTTTACTTTCCAATAAGCGTGAGGGTCGTCCTTGCCCCTTCCATCATCCCAATCAAGTCATGGTTCGTCTATCAAATCCGAGCCATGACGGATAGATAGCATGTACACCGCAACGAATATCAGCCACTTCAATCGAGAATATTCGTGAGCTTACGACCTCTCTGATCAAGCCCGTATTTGGACGAATTACGCGTGCAAAGACCAAGCCAACAATGTATTTATCAAATACAAAACAAATCTTTATATATAAGATATCCTGGGTACATATGGTCCTTAAAAAAAATGGTTGTGATCACATTTACTTAAATTCAATAACACAGAATAAGTCTAATCTGTTTGCTTGACAGTCTACATAGTATAAACAGTTAACAGTTGATGAAATATTGAATTGACGACACTTCTGCGCGTCCATAAATTATATCAATATTTACTTCCGCAAATAATGTTCAACAGTACGAATTCAGTCCATTTCATTATCAATTACCAGTACGGTTTGATAAGTACGATTTGACGATTACGTTACGATAATCGTATTCATCGATCAGTTCAGTAAATCACCAGGAACCAATCACTCAGTATCAGTTGACAGCAGTTCGTAGATCACTGCATTCTGCACTTCGTCAATAGGTTGAATCGATGCATTGCAGCTCATGTTGTGGTCGAATGACAGATCGTCGTATGGTGGATCACTTAGACGAATTCATCGTACGGTACAGTAGCAGACTTGGTGTAGATCAGCCCAACGTATATGGCATAGAACAGTTCATTCCATCAAGTAACACTGCAATATATTAAATAGACATTCCAACTAATAATTCATTTAGACATGCATTCAATTATTTATCTACGAGCATAAATTATTAATGCATATATATATAACCGTTTCAGAATTAGCCGGACGGCCAATTAAACTCGCATACTGGATTTATCTATTCAGTAACGTATTTAATTATACAAGCAGTTCAGGCCGCAAAATGCAGACTTTCTCCAAGTAGAATATATAGCTTATTTTAGAAAATATGGTATATTTCTACTTTAGAATAACATACCTCCAGCATCAAATAGTAAATTTCTCCAAATCTATTGGCACAATCGTGCACAAATAAATTTCCAATACACAGCACGCAGTGCTTCCATGTAGAACTCTCTACATATAGACGTATCTCGCGTCTTACAGGACCTCGTCCTGACCAGCTGAATTTCTCAGTTAGAATGAACTTTCTCGCTCATTCCTGGGTCTAGGTATACAGATGGTACATTATGTAATCAGCCGGTCTAAACCGGTTCTGGTCGACTACTCGCCTCACATCGCTTTAAATGAAGGTCTATAGTTACATGTAAACACTAATTGACAGTACACCGTCTCTAGCGAGCTCTACGGTGAATAGCGAACAAATAACTTATGTTATGCAAACGCTGTCTTACATACAACAACGCGCCAGGCAATGTCTCCATCTGGTTGCTTTTAGACTCTCTATCTTTACTAATGTGAGAAAGCTGTTTCAATCTTTATGGGATGCTGTGAATAATAACAAACTTCACGAGTTAAAACAAATTATAGGCTATATACTCATCTGAACAGCCAGAAACGTTTCAATCAAGCCATGATCAGGCGATGTAGAATCGGCCATACACGATTACCTCACGAACATTTAATAAAACAAGCAGCCAGAGGATGCTAGGTCCCCCGCCAAAATGGCAGCAATATTTATAAGCGCTGTCGCGTTAGTGTCGGTTTCTGAAGATATTCATGAGGATGGCAACAGCTACTTCACAGGCGTAAGAAGCAGAGGGGTCTTTCCACCTTCCCAGGTTTTGAGATCAACTCCGAATGGCTGACTGAATGTTGATTGCTACTGTAATATATTTTCTTTACCATGTAGCATGAAAATTATGTAACCGAAATGCAACCCCAAGAGACAACTCATGGCATATTATCTGCAGGCTTCGAATTTGGGAAATTTTAGGGCAAGGCCAATTTGGTGGAATTAAGGGCACTAAGACCTGGCTGGAATGAAATTACTTGGAAATTAGCAGTGGGCGTCAAGGCCAGTAGGTAGGGCATCCAAGGCAATGGTCTTGGCGGCCTTGGTTAAATTCGAAGCCTGTATCTGCAAACTAAATTTGACAAGAATATGAAGGCATCCTCAACCTATTGCCCAGAAACCAAATTTAGAGTTTGCCACAAGGAGTCACCACCTGTAGGTGCAAGCAGGCAAAACACAATCCCAAATGACATCTCATGTCATGGTATCGGCATATGAACTTTGAGACTCTGAAGAGGGGTCCTCAAGTTATTGCCGGTACTAGATGCCCACCGCGGTTCATGTTATTTGGGGCGGGTCACATATAAATACAAAATTTGAGAATAATCTGATGAGGAGTTGCCAAATTATTGCCCGGAAACAAATTTTTCCACCAGGAGACGCCACCTGTAGGCAGAAGCGGGAAAAATACAATCCCAAGGAACATGGTATCGTGGGGACATCTGCATACCAAATTTGAGAAGAATCCGATGAGGGTCCTCAAGTTATTGCCCAGAAACCAAATTTAGATTTTGACACCAGGTGACGCCACCTCTAGGCGCAAGTCAGTGAAATGCATTATCAAGCGACATCTTATGTCACGGTACATTCATACAAAATTTGAGAAGAATCCGATGGTCAGTTCTCAAGTTATTACCCGGAAACGAATTTGTGATGTTGCCACCAGGTGGCGCCACCTGTGAGTGCGAGTGAGCGAAAGGCAATCCCAAGCAACAGCTCCTGGCATGGTAAATGCATGCCAAATTTGAGAAGAATCCGATGGAAGTATAGATATAAACTATTAAGAAGACAAGAAGAATTATAATGTAGCAGAACAAGGGCGATATTACCTCCTTAGATGCAAATATTTTTCGTCAAGAAGATGAAATAGACATAGAGGAGGATGGTGACAGGCAAATTAACACCGACTTGTTTGAAGACTAACAACGGAATTCATCCCTAATCAATTTGAGCCGTACGGCTCGTATTCCAGGGATTCTGACAGTGACAATCATTCTGACAATGTGGAACTCGACGACGACAGGATTTGGAAATGTCGTTTGTATGCAAGTTGACTGGAAACCTTATTATCGTCATCTATAAGGCGAAACGTCCATATATTTAAAACTGTATTGAATGTAGAATGATTCTGTGATGTAAAGAACGAGCACGTCTGTTGTGTTGTTGTTGATGTTGTTAATGACCGATGCGGCCTTTTCGAAGAGATAACCTCTGGGATTCGTCAGTATGGATAGTAAAGTGTTGACAATTAACTCTACTGATATACGTCTGATTTGAATTTTGTTTGTTTTCCCATAATCCCCATGAAATACCAATTTCAGAATTATAGAGTTTGATAAAACAACTTTGGTCATTCATGGCGAATAGTAAGCCGTGGTGAGTGGGTGTCGAACCGACGTGATGGATTGGTACGGTATTCACATTTGTTCAATTTCCGACAAATTACGTCAATTAAATTGAAATGGAATGATATTCCCACAATTTCAAATGTCAAGGAATCATTATGAAAGTATTATTATCACTTCTGTATCTACAACCATTCACTCCAATTGGTGTTCAGAAAAAAACAACATGAAAAGGCGACAGGTTTGCCCGATCACTGTACGACTTTTTATTTTCCGTCCGTCTGTCCGTCCATCCGTCTGTCTGTCCCCCGTGTCCGGTCTATATCTGGGACAGTTTTCTATCTACAGTTCTAATTTTTGTTAACTGGATACCCTATTGGGAGACGATGTGTCGCGTACCAAAATGAAGGTCAAGGTCAGAGGTCAAAGGTCACTGGCCTAAAAAAACAGGGACTTCATTTTTTCTACGCGACACATCGTCTCTACCTAGCGTATCCACTCACAGAATATTGCAACTGTGGATACAAAATGATCATAGATATAGACTAGACACTAACACTTCTGTGATTTCCTGTTTGTTTTAAGCCAGTGACCTTTGACCTCTGACCTTAACCTTCATTTTGATACGCGAAACATCGTCTCCCCATAGGGTATCCAGTCACCAAAAATTAGAACTGTAGATAGAAAACTGTTCCAGATATAGACCGGACACGGGGGACAGACAGACGGATGGACGGACAGACGGACGGAAACCGCCATCACATAATACGTCCGCCTTTTGGCGGGCGTATAAAAACAACTCAACTAATCAACTTCAAACTTGAGAAGGTGCTTCACATCAGTTGGATGGCCATTGGTATTGATTTTTACTAAGGTACATAATCCAAGATGGCTGCCATTGACTATCTTGGATTCCCTCCGTCCTGCATCAAGTTGCTTATGCAGTATTGTGAGAACAGTTCATCCGGTTGACTTCACTTGAGTGAGTGAGTGAATAGGGTTTAACGTCGCTTTCAATATTTTTTTAGCTTTATCACGATGGGTCCAAGGGAAGGGAGGGGAGGGGGAGAGGCAGGGGAACCTACTTGTAACAGAGCAGATCTAATGCTGCCATTTTGTAGTGCTGTCCCACTGAAATATCATGCCGTACATGACACCCCACTCAGTCACATTATACTGACACCGAGCGAACCAGTCCTTGTTCTATCCTCTTAATGCTGAGCATAAGCGAGGGAGCAACAAGTTCCATTTTTCAAGTCTTAGGTATGACCCGGCCTGGGATCGAACCCAGTACCTACCGCTTACGAGACCGACGCTGTAATTATTGGACCACCGCAGTGATGAAGGTGCTTAACATTAGTTTGATGGCCATTGGTATTGATTTTCATTGAGGTAGTATGTAATCCAAGACGACTGCCATTGACGATGTTGGATTTCACTCACTAATATTGTGCCCATCTTTATTGTGAATGCGATATCTTCATCTATTCCACCGATCAATTTATAAATCTCACCATCCAAAATCAATATACAACTACAGACTTACATTCCAGTCTTACACTATCCATTACTGCTTCTCAAACGTCCTCAAATTGTCTCTTTCCATATACATGTATCTACTTTCCAAGCTATATTTAAGGAGATATTGGAAGCGTATATGTTGTATGCTCTTAAACACGTCACTTGGCGGAGGACCTGCTAGCTACTTAGCGTGTTTACCTGGACAAGGACCAAACGTCTATTGAATTGGGACCTGATTGAGTGGAAACCTTGGCAGCCATCTTTAATTTTATATAAAATGGATAATGATCCATATATTGGAAACAATTCAACTGTTTAACACAAAAGTTGGTATACATCATCAATCCATCAAAGCAACTTTTAATAAATTACCAAACCAGCTTTTCTGATTACCTGGAAATCCTGCCATGGAGGCCATCTTTAATTTATGCAAAATCAATCATGATACATATCTTTGTTTACCATTCAATTGTTTTATATGAAAGTTGGTAAATATCATTGATACATCCAAATACTTTAAATTGAGACCTGATTGACTGAAAATCGTGGCGGCCATCTTCAATTTATGCAATAAATTTCATAATATATATCTTTGATACCATTTAAGTATTGTATACCAAACTTGGTATACAGCATCAATGTATCAAGAGACTTGCACTGAATAACCATATCAGTTCCTCTGAGTGGGAGGGAAGGATTGGCGGCCATTTTTAATTTATGCAAAATCATTAATGATTTCTTTCTCTTATACCGTTAAAGTGCTCGATGTAAAATTTGGTATACATCATTGATGCATCAAGAGACTTACGACAAATGACAGTTCTGGTTTTTCTGATTGAGCGGAAATGTTGGTGGCCATCTTCAATTTACTATAATTGATAAGCACATGAAATTTAAGAAGAAGATATACTCATGCTTCATAGACTTTCATAAAGCTTTTTGTGACAGGATGTATTTTTTATATCTTATTTGATTTTACCTTAAATAAATGAAAACACAACAAAAATACATTATTGGTTAAATGCTGTTTATTTACCTTTTGGCCCAATTCACAGAAAGTGGTCCAAACAAGCTAAATTTTGACAAGAGCCCAAGGGGCTTCAATATACGCCCGTATACCTGGAATTACATTGGTTCACATTTCAAGGTTGTTTAATAGCCTTGATTCCAATTGATCTAGCAATCCGGAGAAAGGCCTACAATTTTTTGCTTATGAGAATGTAACATATATCACATCTTACATTGAATGATAAACTAAAATGAGCTTAACTCTTAATGTTAATGTTAATGTAAAAAAAATTTGTGATTTTATTGTAGGTCATTTCCAGCGTGACAGAGGGGACAATAGATAGCCATCCTGTGATGTTAATACAACTCTCTACCAAACTAAAGTTAATAAAAATCTAATCAAAAACTTATCAGTAGTTAGTGAACTAGTTGCACTTTAACTTAAGACAGAAACATTGAAATAATTATTATTAATATTTTGTTTTCAACTGGAATTGACAAATGTGACAGACGGGACAAGCAGGGACCACGCATTTGGAAAAAGGAATAGAAAAGATAGATTTCTATCTCCTTCTCAAATGAAAATCAACTTTTAATGTAAATCAAATGTTAGTGGACTAATCAAGTAATCAGAGTTAGGGTTAACAGTTTTTCTATGAAGAAGATTAATTATGGATTTTTGCCAATTAGTGACGTGACAGACGGGACAACTTATCGTGACAGACGGGACATTATCTCATGCCCTATAAATTATCTTCCTGTTTACAATTAAGATGTTCATTGTGAACTAGTTTACTTCACAATGGTTGGTTTTAGGTCATATTTTCACAAAATCCGCTGTTATCAGTTCAGTGTCCCGTCTGTCACATGTCCTGTCTGTCACAATTTAATGTTTTGCACATTTGTATGTATTTTGTATTGCAATCTTATTTTTTAAGGTATATAGGTTTGGGCATTCATCAAAATGTTCATTGCATCTAGATTACTAAACATTGTTTGGTCTGGGGTCATATGAATGCAAAACTCAATAATCTATGGCTGCTTTTTGAAGCATTTTGTGGCAGACGGGACAGATATGGAGTTGAAATTTATGTCAGCGTATTTGACCAAGAATGAAATAATTAATTGCATCTGGTTGAGAGGTGTTACAGTAGATAAATAATAATGTTACTGGCTTTATTCCTTCTTTAAAATTTATTGTACTCAAGAAAAACCTAAAAAATCATCCGTTTTTGTGACAGACGGGACACCTACACCACACAGAAAAATTTTCCAATTATTTTGGAAATAATTACTATAATTGTAAAATGGTATTCACTGTGGAACTTAGATATGATGGTGTATTTAAAAAACAGAGAAACATTTTGTTGAGTTAAGTTTCTATGTCTGGAGGAAAATCATGAATTTGGTATACATTTTAGTAAAAAATGTTTCAGAATTTTATCCATATTTGAGTGCAGATTTTTAAAAACCTGACAGTTGCAGATGACAAAAAACCTACTTTCTCGAAACTTTGATTAATACTACAGATTATTGAATACTGC